>JAWNPU010000040.1:5000-17500 GCA_035047325.1 Drosophila vallismaia | reverse complement strand
GTCTCTGTCTCTGTCTCTGTCTCTGTCTCTGTCTCTGTCTCTGTCTCTGTCTCTGTCTCTGTCTCTGTCTCTGTCTCTGTCTCTGTCTCTGTCTCTGTCTCTGTCTCTGTCTCTGTCTCTGTCTCTGTCTCTGTCTCTGTCTCTGTCTCTGTCTCTGTCTCTGTCTCTGTCTCTGTCTCTGTCTCTGTCTCTGTCTCTGTCTCTGTCTCTGTCTCTGTCTCTGTCTCTGTCTCTGTCTCTGTCTCTGTCTCTGTCTCTGTCTCTGTCTCTGTCTCTGTCTCTGTCTCTGTCTCTGTCTCTGTCTCTGTCTCTGTCTCTGTCTCTGTCTCTGTCTCTGTCTCTGTCTATCCGTCCCTATGTCTGTCTGTCAGCCTTTCAGTCTGTCTTTCTGTCTCTCTGTCTTTCAGACCCTCCGTCTGTCTGTCTAGTACTCTGTCTTTCTATCTGTCTGTCTGTCTCTCCGACTGTTTCTCTTTCTGTCTATCCGCCCCTATGTCTCTCTGTCTTTCTGTCTGTCTGTTTGTCTGTCTGTCTGTTTGTCTGTCTGTCTGACTCTCCGACTTTTTCTTCTTCAACGTGTCTGTCTCTCAGTTTTTCTCTCTGTCGATCTGTATGTCTCTCTTTTTATTCTGTCTGTGGATCTGTCTATCTCTTCGTCTGTCTCTCTGTCTGTCTCTCCGGTTTTTCTTGCTTTCGGTCTGTCTGTCCGTCTCCCTGTCTGTCTGTCTCTCTGACCCTTCGTCTGTCTGTCTGGTTCTCTGTCTGTCTGTCTGTCTGTCTGTCTTTAGATCTGTCTCCTGCTTTCCAATCTGTCTGTCTCTCGGTCTCTCTGTCTTTCTGTCTGTCTGTCTGTTTCTGTTCTTTTCTGTTTCAGTTTCAGTTTCAGTTTCAGTTTCAGTTTCAGTTTCGTTTCAGTTTCAGTTTCAGTTTCAGTTTCAGTTTCTGTCTCAGTCTCTGTCTCTGTCTCTCTCTCTGTCTCTGTCTCTGTCTCTGTCTCTGTCTCTGTCTCTGTCTCTGTCTCTGTCTCTGTCTCTGTCTCTGTCTCTGTCTCTGTCTCTGTCTCTGTCTCTGTCTCTGTCTCTGTCTCTGTCTCTGTCTCTGTCTCTGTCTCTGTCTCTGTCTCTGTCTCTGTCTCTGTCTCTGTCTCTGTCTCTGTCTCTGTCTCTGTCTCTGTCTCTGTCTCTGTCTCTGTCTCTGTCTCTGTCTCTGTCTCTGTCTCTGTCTCTGTCTCTGTCTCTGTCTCTGTCTCTGTCTCTGTCTCTGTCTCTGTCTCTGTCTCTGTCTCTGTCTCTGTCTCTGTCTCTGTCTCTGTCTCTGTCTCTGTCTCTGTCTCTGTCTCTGTCTCTGTCTCTGTCTCTGTCTCTGTCTCTGTCTCTGTCTCTGTCTCTGTCTCTGTCTCTGTCTCTGTCTCTGTCTCTGTCTCTGTCTCTGTCTCTGTCTCTGTCTCTGTCTCTGTCTCTGTCTCTGTCTCTGTCTCTGTCTCTGTCTCTGTCTCTGTCTCTGTCTCTGTCTCTGTCTCTGTCTCTGTCTCTGTCTCTGTCTCTGTCTCTGTCTCTGTCTCTGTCTCTGTCTCTGTCTCTGTCTCTGTCTCTGTCTCTGTCTCTGTCTCTGTCTCTGTCTCTGTCTCTGTCTCTGTCTCTGTCTCTGTCTCTGTCTCTGTCTCTGTCTCTGTCTCTGTCTCTGTCTCTGTCTCTGTCTCTGTCTCTGTCTCTGTCTCTGTCTCTGTCTCTGTCTCTGTCTCTGTCTCTGTCTCTGTCTCTGTCTCTGTCTCTGTCTCTGTCTCTGTCTCTGTCTCTGTCTCTGTCTCTGTCTCTGTCTCTGTCTCTTCTCTGTCTCTGTCTCTGTCTCTGTCTCTGTCTCTGTCTCTGTCTCTGTCTCTGTCTCTGTCTCTGTCTCTGTCTCTGTCTCTGTCTCTGTCTCTGTCTCTGTCTCTGTCTCTGTCTCTGTCTCTGTCTCTGTCTCTGTCTCTGTCTCTGTCTCTGTCTCTGTCTCTGTCTCTGTCTCTGTCTCTGTCTCTGTCTCTGTCTCTGTCTCTGTCTCTGTCTCTGTCTCTGTCTCTGTCTCTGTCTCTGTCTCTGTCTCTGTCTCTGTCTCTGTCTCTGTCTCTGTCTCTGTCTCTGTCTCTGTCTCTGTCTCTGTCTCTGTCTCTGTCTCTGTCTCTGTCTCTGTCTCTGTCTCTGTCTCTGTCTCTGTCTCTGTCTCTGTCTCTGTCTCTGTCTCTGTCTCTGTCTCTGTCTCTGTCTCTGTCTCTGTCTCTGTCTCTGTCTCTGTCTCTGTCTCTGTCTCTGTCTCTGTCTCTGTCTCTGTCTCTGTCTCTGTCTCTGTCTCTGTCTCTGTCTCTGTCTCTGTCTCTGTCTCTGTCTCTGTCTCTGTCTCTGTCTCTGTCTCTGTCTCTGTCTCTGTCTCTGTCTCTGTCTCTGTCTCTGTCTCTGTCTCTGTCTCTGTCTCTGTCTCTGTCTCTGTCTCTGTCTCTGTCTCTGTCTCTGTCTCTGTCTCTGTCTCTGTCTCTGTCTCTGTCTCTGTCTCTGTCTCTGTCTCTGTCTCTGTCTCTGTCTCTGTCTCTGTCTCTGTCTCTGTCTCTGTCTCTGTCTCTGTCTCTGTCTCTGTCTCTGTCTCTGTCTCTGTCTCTGTCTCTGTCTCTGTCTCTGTCTCTGTCTCTGTCTCTGTCTCTGTCTCTGTCTCTGTCTCTGTCTCTGTCTCTGTCTCTGTCTCTGTCTCTGTCTCTGTCTCTGTCTCTGTCTCTGTCTCTGTCTCTGTCTCTGTCTCTGTCTCTGTCTCTGTCTCTGTCTCTGTCTCTGTCTCTGTCTCTGTCTCTGTCTCTGTCTCTGTCTCTGTCTCTGTCTCTGTCTCTGTCTCTGTCTCTGTCTCTGTCTCTGTCTCTGTCTCTGTCTCTGTCTCTGTCTCTGTCTCTGTCTCTGTCTCTGTCTCTGTCTCTGTCTCTGTCTCTGTCTCTGTCTCTGTCTCTGTCTCTGTCTCTGTCTCTGTCTCTGTCTCTGTCTCTGTCTCTGTCTCTGTCTCTGTCTCTGTCTCTGTCTCTGTCTCTGTCTCTGTCTCTGTCTCTGTCTCTGTCTCTGTCTCTGTCTCTGTCTCTGTCTCTGTCTCTGTCTCTGTCTCTGTCTCTGTCTCTGTCTCTGTCTCTGTCTCTGTCTCTGTCTCTGTCTCTGTCTCTGTCTCTGTCTCTGTCTCTGTCTCTGTCTCTGTCTCTGTCTCTGTCTCTGTCTCTGTCTCTGTCTCTGTCTCTGTCTCTGTCTCTGTCTCTGTCTCTGTCTCTGTCTCTGTCTCTGTCTCTGTCTCTGTCTCTGTCTCTGTCTCTGTCTCTGTCTCTGTCTCTGTCTCTGTCTCTGTCTCTGTCTCTGTCTCTGTCTCTGTCTCTGTCTCTGTCTCTGTCTCTGTCTCTGTCTCTGTCTCTGTCTCTGTCTCTGTCTCTGTCTCTGTCTCTGTCTCTGTCTCTGTCTCTGTCTCTGTCTCTGTCTCTGTCTCTGTCTCTGTCTCTGTCTCTGTCTCTGTCTCTGTCTCTGTCTCTGTCTCTGTCTCTGTCTCTGTCTCTGTCTCTGTCTCTGTCTCTGTCTCTGTCTCTGTCTCTGTCTCTGTCTCTGTCTCTGTCTCTGTCTCTGTCTCTGTCTCTGTCTCTGTCTCTGTCTCTGTCTCTGTCTCTGTCTCTGTCTCTGTCTCTGTCTCTGTCTCTGTCTCTGTCTCTGTCTCTGTCTCTGTCTCTGTCTCTGTCTCTGTCTCTGTCTCTGTCTCTGTCTCTGTCTCTGTCTCTGTCTCTGTCTCTGTCTCTGTCTCTGTCTCTGTCTCTGTCTCTGTCTCTGTCTCTGTCTCTGTCTCTGTCTCTGTCTCTGTCTCTGTCTCTGTCTCTGTCTCTGTCTCTGTCTCTGTCTCTGTCTCTGTCTCTGTCTCTGTCTCTGTCTCTGTCTCTGTCTCTGTCTCTGTCTCTGTCTCTGTCTCTGTCTCTGTCTCTGTCTCTGTCTCTGTCTCTTCTCTGTCTCTGTCTCTGTCTCTGTCTCTGTCTCTGTCTCTGTCTCTGTCTCTGTCTCTGTCTCTGTCTCTGTCTCTGTCTCTGTCTCTGTCTCTGTCTCTGTCTCTGTCTCTGTCTCTGTCTCTGTCTCTGTCTCTGTCTCTGTCTCTGTCTCTGTCTCTGTCTCTGTCTCTGTCTCTGTCTCTGTCTCTGTCTCTGTCTCTGTCTCTGTCTCTGTCTCTGTCTCTGTCTCTGTCTCTGTCTCTGTCTCTGTCTCTGTCTCTGTCTCTGTCTCTGTCTCTGTCTCTTCTCTGTCTCTGTCTCTTCTCTGTCTCTGTCTCTGTCTCTGTCTCTGTCTCTGTCTCTGTCTCTGTCTCTGTCTCTGTCTCTGTCTCTGTCTCTGTCTCTGTCTCTGTCTCTGTCTCTGTCTCTGTCTCTGTCTCTGTCTCTGTCTCTGTCTCTGTCTCTGTCTCTGTCTCTGTCTCTGTCTCTGTCTCTGTCTCTGTCTCTGTCTCTGTCTCTGTCTCTGTCTCTGTCTCTGTCTCTGTCTCTGTCTCTGTCTCTGTCTCTGTCTCTGTCTCTGTCTCTGTCTCTGTCTCTGTCTCTGTCTCTGTCTCTGTCTCTGTCTCTGTCTCTGTCTCTGTCTCTGTCTCTGTCTCTGTCTCTGTCTCTGTCTCTGTCTCTGTCTCTGTCTCTGTCTCTGTCTCTGTCTCTGTCTCTGTCTCTGTCTCTGTCTCTGTCTCTGTCTCTGTCTCTGTCTCTGTCTCTGTCTCTGTCTCTGTCTCTGTCTCTGTCTCTGTCTCTGTCTCTGTCTCTGTCTCTGTCTCTGTCTCTGTCTCTGTCTCTGTCTCTGTCTCTGTCTCTGTCTCTGTCTCTGTCTCTGTCTCTGTCTCTGTCTCTGTCTCTGTCTCTGTCTCTGTCTCTGTCTCTGTCTCTTCTCTGTCTCTGTCTCTGTCTCTGTCTCTGTCTCTGTCTCTGTCTCTGTCTCTGTCTCTGTCTCTGTCTCTGTCTCTGTCTCTGTCTCTGTCTCTGTCTCTGTCTCTGTCTCTGTCTCTGTCTCTGTCTCTGTCTCTGTCTCTGTCTCTGTCTCTGTCTCTTCTCTGTCTCTGTCTCTGTCTCTGTCTCTGTCTCTGTCTCTGTCTCTGTCTCTGTCTCTGTCTCTGTCTCTGTCTCTGTCTCTGTCTCTGTCTCTGTCTCTGTCTCTGTCTCTGTCTCTGTCTCTGTCTCTGTCTCTGTCTCTGTCTCTGTCTCTGTCTCTGTCTCTGTCTCTGTCTCTGTCTCTGTCTCTGTCTCTGTCTCTGTCTCTGTCTCTGTCTCTGTCTCTGTCTCTGTCTCTGTCTCTGTCTCTGTCTCTGTCTCTGTCTCTGTCTCTGTCTCTGTCTCTGTCTCTGTCTCTGTCTCTGTCTCTGTCTCTTCTCTGTCTCTGTCTCTGTCTCTGTCTCTGTCTCTGTCTCTGTCTCTGTCTCTGTCTCTGTCTCTGTCTCTGTCTCTGTCTCTGTCTCTGTCTCTGTCTCTGTCTCTGTCTCTGTCTCTGTCTCTGTCTCTGTCTCTGTCTCTTCTCTGTCTCTGTCTCTGTCTCTTCTCTGTCTCTTCTCTGTCTCTGTCTCTGTCTCTTCTCTGTCTCTGTCTCTTCTCTGTCTCTGTCTCTTCTCTGTCTCTGTCTCTGTCTCTGTCTCTGTCTCTGTCTCTGTCTCTTCTCTGTCTCTGTCTCTGTCTCTGTCTCTGTCTCTGTCTCTGTCTCTGTCTCTGTCTCTGTCTCTGTCTCTGTCTCTGTCTCTGTCTCTGTCTCTGTCTCTGTCTCTGTCTCTGTCTCTGTCTCTGTCTCTGTCTCTGTCTCTGTCTCTGTCTCTGTCTCTGTCTCTGTCTCTGTCTCTGTCTCTGTCTCTGTCTCTGTCTCTGTCTCTGTCTCTGTCTCTGTCTCTGTCTCTGTCTCTGTCTCTGTCTCTGTCTCTGTCTCTGTCTCTGTCTCTGTCTCTGTCTCTGTCTCTGTCTCTGTCTCTGTCTCTGTCTCTGTCTCTGTCTCTGTCTCTGTCTCTGTCTCTGTCTCTGTCTCTGTCTCTGTCTCTGTCTCTGTCTCTGTCTCTGTCTCTGTCTCTGTCTCTGTCTCTGTCTCTGTCTCTGTCTCTGTCTCTGTCTCTGTCTCTGTCTCTGTCTCTGTCTCTGTCTCTGTCTCTGTCTCTGTCTCTGTCTCTGTCTCTGTCTCTGTCTCTGTCTCTGTCTCTGTCTCTGTCTCTGTCTCTGTCTCTGTCTCTGTCTCTGTCTCTGTCTCTGTCTCTGTCTCTGTCTCTGTCTCTGTCTCTGTCTCTGTCTCTGTCTCTGTCTCTGTCTCTGTCTCTGTCTCTGTCTCTGTCTCTGTCTCTGTCTCTGTCTCTGTCTCTGTCTCTGTCTCTGTCTCTGTCTCTGTCTCTGTCTCTGTCTCTGTCTCTGTCTCTGTCTCTGTCTCTGTCTCTGTCTCTGTCTCTGTCTCTGTCTCTGTCTCTGTCTCTGTCTCTGTCTCTGTCTCTGTCTCTGTCTCTGTCTCTGTCTCTGTCTCTGTCTCTGTCTCTGTCTCTGTCTCTGTCTCTGTCTCTGTCTCTGTCTCTGTCTCTGTCTCTCTGTCTCTGTCTCTGTCTCTGTCTCTGTCTCTGTCTCTGTCTCTGTCTCTGTCTCTGTCTCTGTCTCTGTCTCTGTCTCTGTCTCTGTCTCTGTCTCTGTCTCTGTCTCTGTCTCTGTCTCTGTCTCTGTCTCTGTCTCTGTCTCTGTCTCTGTCTCTGTCTCTGTCTCTGTCTCTGTCTCTGTCTCTGTCTCTGTCTCTGTCTCTGTCTCTGTCTCTGTCTCTGTCTCTGTCTCTGTCTCTGTCTCTGTCTCTGTCTCTGTTCTCTGTCTCTGTCTCTGTCTCTGTCTCTGTCTCTGTCTCTGTCTCTGTCTCTGTCTCTGTCTCTGTCTCTGTCTCTGTCTCTGTCTCTGTCTCTGTCTCTGTCTCTGTCTCTGTCTCTGTCTCTGTCTCTGTCTCTGTCTCTGTCTCTGTCTCTGTCTCTGTCTCTGTCTCTGTCTCTGTCTCTGTCTCTGTCTCTGTCTCTGTCTCTGTCTCTGTCTCTGTCTCTGTCTCTGTCTCTGTCTCTGTCTCTGTCTCTGTCTCTGTCTCTGTCTCTTGTCTCTGTCTCTGTCTCTGTCTCTGTCTCTGTCTCTGTCTCTGTCTCTGTCTCTGTCTCTGTCTCTGTCTCTGTCTCTGTCTCTGTCTCTGTCTCTGTCTCTGTCTCTGTCTCTGTCTCTGTCTCTGTCTCTGTCTCTGTCTCTGTCTCTGTCTCTGTCTCTGTCTCTGTCTCTGTCTCTGTCTCTGTCTCTGTCTCTGTCTCTGTCTCTGTCTCTGTCTCTGTCTCTGTCTCTGTCTCTGTCTCTGTCTCTGTCTCTGTCTCTGTCTCTGTCTCTGTCTCTGTCTCTGTCTCTGTCTCTGTCTCTGTCTCTGTCTCTGTCTCTGTCTCTGTCTCTGTCTCTGTCTCTGTCTCTGTCTCTGTCTCTGTCTCTGTCTCTGTCTCTGTCTCTGTCTCTGTCTCTGTCTCTGTCTCTGTCTCTGTCTCTGTCTCTGTCTCTGTCTCTGTCTCTGTCTCTGTCTCTGTCTCTGTCTCTGTCTCTGTCTCTGTCTCTGTCTCTTCTCTGTCTCTGTCTCTGTCTCTGTCTCTGTCTCTGTCTCTGTCTCTGTCTCTGTCTCTGTCTCTGTCTCTGTCTCTGTCACTGTCTCTGTCTCTGTCTCTGTCTCTTCTGTCTCTTGTCTCTGTCTCTGTCTCTGTCTCTGTCTCTGTCTCTGTCTCGTTCTTGTCTCTGTCTCTGTCTCTGTCTTGTCTCTGTCTCTGTCTCTGTCTCTGTCTCTGTCTCTCTTGTCTCTGTCTCTGTCTCTGTCTCTGTCTTGTCTCTGTCTCTGTCTCTGTCTCTGTCTCTTCTTTGTCTCTGTCTCTGTCTCTGTCTCTGTCTCTGTCTCTGTCTCTGTCTCTGTCTCTGTCTCTGTCTCTGTCTCTGTCTCTGTCTCTGTCTCTGTCTCTGTCTCTGTCTCTGTCTCTGTCTCTGTCTCTGTCTCTGTCTCTGTCTCTGTCTCTGTCTCTGTCTCTGTCTCTGTCTCTGTCTCTGTCTCTGTCTCTGTCTCTGTCTCTGTCTCTGTCTCTGTCTCTGTCTCTGTCTCTGTCTCTGTCTCTGTCTCTGTCTCTGTCTCTTGTCTCTGTCTCTGTCTCTGTCTCTGTCTCTGTCTCTGTCTCTGTCTCTGTCTCTGTCTCTGTCTCTGTCTCTGTCTCTGTCTCTGTCTCTGTCTCTGTCTCTGTCTTGTCTCTGTCTCTGTCTCTTCTCTGTCTCTTTCTGTCTTGTCTCTGTCTCTTCTCTGTCTTGTCTCTGTCTCTGTCTCTGTCTCTGTCTCTGTCTCTGTCTCTGTTCTGTCTCTGTTCTGTCTCTGTCTCTTCTCTGTCTCTGTCTCTGTCTCTGTCTCTTTCTGTCTCTTCTCTGTCTCTGTTGTCTCTGTCTCTGTCTCTGTCTCTGTCTCTGTCTCTGTTGTCTCTGTCTCTGTTGTCTCTGTCTCTGTTGTCTCTGTCTCTGTTGTCTCTGTCTCTGTTGTCTCTGTCTCTGTTGTCTCTGTCTCTGTTGTCTCTGTCTCTGTTGTCTCTGTCTCTGTTGTCTCTGTCTCTGTCTCTTGTCTCTTGTCTCTGTCTCTGTCTCTGTCTCTGTCTCTGTCTCTGTCTCTGTCTCTGTCTCTGTCTCTGTCTCTGTCTCTGTCTCTGTCTCTGTCTCTGTCTCTGTCTCTGTCTCTGTCTCTGTCTCTGTCTCTGTCTCTGTCTCTGTCTCTGTCTCTGTCTCTGTCTCTGTCTCTGTCTCTGTCTCTGTCTCTGTCTCTGTCTCTGTCTCTGTCTCTGTCTCTGTCTCTGTCTCTGTCTCTGTCTCTGTCTCTGTCTCTGTCTCTGTCTCTGTCTCTGTCTCTGTCTCTGTCTCTGTCTCTGTCTCTGTCTCTGTCTCTGTCTCTGTCTCTGTCTCTGTCTCTGTCTCTGTCTCTGTCTCTGTCTCTGTCTCTGTCTCTGTCTCTGTCTCTGTCTCTGTCTCTGTCTCTGTCTCTGTGTCTTGTCTCTGTCTCTGTCTCTGTCTCTGTCTCTGTCTCTGTCTCTGTCTCTGTCTCTGTCTCTGTCTCTGTCTCTGTCTCTGTCTCTGTCTCTTCTCTTCTCTGTCTCTGTTCTGTCTCTTTCTGTCTTGTCTCTGTTTTCTCTGCTCTTCTCTTTCTGTCTCTGTCTCTGTCTCTGTCTCTGTCTCTGTCTCTGTCTCTGTCTCTGTCTCTGTCTCTTCTCTTCTCTGTCTCTGTCTCTGTCTCTGTCTCTGTCTCTGTCTCTGTCTCTGTCTCTGTCTCTGTCTCTGTCTCTGTCTCTTCTCTGTCTCTGTCTCTGTCTCTGTCTCTGTCTCTTCTCTGTCTCTGTCTCTGTCTCTGTCTCTGTCTCTGTCTCTGTCTCTGTCTCTGTCTCTGTCTCTGTCTCTGTCTCTGTCTCTTCTCTGTCTTTCTCTGTCTCTGTCTCTGTCTCTTCTCTGTTCTGTCTTGTCTCTGTCTCTGTCTCTGTCTTTCTCTGTCTCTGTCTCTGTCTCTGTCTCTGTCTCTGTCTCTGTCTCTGTCTCTGTCTCTGTCTTGTCTCTGTCTTTTCTGTTCTGTCTTTTGTCTCTGTTCTGTTCTGTCTCTGTCTCTGTCTCTGTCTCTGTCTCTGTCTCTGTCTCTGTCTCTGTCTCTGTTTCTCTTTTTCTTTCTCTGTTCTTTCTTCTCTTCTTTCTGCTCTGTCTCTTCTCTGCTCTGTCTCTTCTCTGCTCTGTCTCTTTCTGTCTCTGTCTTTCTTGTTCTGTTCTGTCTCTGTCTCTTTCTGTCTTGTCTTTCTCTGTCTCTGTCTCTGTCTCTGTCTCTGTCTCTGTCTCTGTCTTCTCTGCTCTGTCTCTGTCTCTGTCTCTGTCTCTGTCTCTGTCTCTGTCTCTGTCTCTGTCTCTGTCTCTGT
The DNA here is from genome assembly GCA_035047325.1 of Drosophila vallismaia. Lineage (NCBI taxonomy): Eukaryota > Metazoa > Arthropoda > Insecta > Diptera > Drosophilidae > Drosophila > Drosophila vallismaia. The sequence goes on along the minus strand of JAWNPU010000040.1, from coordinate 7,564 downwards.
CTCTGTCTCTGTCTCTGTCTCTGTCTCTGTCTCTGTCTCTGTTCTGTCTCTTGTCTCTGTCTCTGTCTCTGTCTCTGTCTCTGTCTCTGTTCTGTCTCTGTCTCTGTCTCTGTCTCTGTCTCTGTTCTGTCTCTGTCTCTGTCTCTGTCTCTGTCTCTGTCTCTGTCTCTGTCTCTGTCTCTGTCTCTGTCTCTGTCTCTGTCTCTGTCTCTGTCTCTGTCTCTGTCTCTGTCTCTGTCTCTGTCTCTGTCTCTGTCTCTGTCTCTGTCTCTGTCTCTGTCTCTGTCTCTGTCTCTTGTCTCTGTCTCTGTCTCTGTCTCTGTCTCTGTCTCTGTCTCTGTCTCTGTCTCTGTCTCTGTCTCTGTCTCTGTCTCTGTCTCTGTCTCTGTCTCTGTCTCTGTCTCTGTCTCTGTCTCTGTCTCTGTCTCTGTCTCTGTCTCTGTCTCTGTCTCTGTCTCTGTCTCTGTCTCTGTCTCTGTCTCTGTCTCTGTCTCTGTCTCTGTCTTTGTCTCTGTCTCTGTCTCTGTCTCTGTCTCTGTCTCTGTCTCTGTCTCTGTCTCTGTCTCTGTCTCTGTCTCTGTCTCTGTCTCTGTCTCTGTCTCTGTCTCTGTCTCTGTCTCTGTCTCTGTCTCTGTCTCTGTCTCTTGTCTCTGTCTCTGTCTCTGTCTCTGTCTCTGTCTTTTCTTCTCTGTCTCTGTCTCTGTCTTGTCTCTGTCTCTGTCTCTTGTCTCTGTCTCTGTCTCTGTCTCTGTCTCTGTCTCTGTCTCTGTCTCTTCTCTGTCTCTGTCTCTGTCTCTTCTCTGTCTCTGTCTCTGTCTCTGTCTCTGTCTCTGTCTCTGTCTCTGTCTCTTCTCTGTCTGTTTGTCTCTGTCTCTGTCTCTGTCTCTGTCTCTGTCTCTGTCTCTTCTCTTTCTGTTCTGTCTCTGTCTCTGTCTCTGTCTCTGTCTCTGTCTCTGTCTCTGTCTCTGTCTCTGTCTCTGTCTCTGTCTCTGTCTCTGTCTCTGTCTCTGTCTCTGTCTCTGTCTCTGTCTCTGTCTCTGTCTCTGTCTCTGTCTCTGTCTCTGTCTCTGTCTCTGTCTCTGTCTCTGTCTCTGTCTCTGTCTCTGTCTCTTCTCTGTCTCTGTCTCTGTCTCTGTCTCTGTCTCTGTCTCTGTCTCTGTCTCTGTCTCTGTCTCTGTCTCTGTCTCTGTCTCTGTCTCTGTCTCTGTCTCTGTCTCTGTCTCTGTCTCTGTCTCTGTCTCTGTCTCTGTCTCTGTCTCTGTCTCTGTCTCTGTCTCTGTCTCTGTCTCTGTCTCTGTCTCTGTCTCTGTCTCTGTCTCTGTCTCTGTCTCTGTCTCTTCTCTGTCTCTGTCTCTGTCTCTGTCTCTGTCTCTGTCTCTGTCTCTGTCTCTGTCTCTGTCTCTGTCTCTGTCTCTGTCTCTGTCTCTGTCTCTGTCTCTGTCTCTGTCTCTGTCTCTGTCTCTGTCTCTGTCTCTGTCTCTGTCTCTGTCTCTGTCTCTGTCTCTGTCTCTGTCTCTGTCTCTGTCTCTGTCTCTGTCTCTGTCTCTGTCTCTGTCTCTGTCTCTGTCTCTGTCTCTGTCTCTGTCTCTGTCTCTGTCTCTGTCTCTGTCTCTGTCTCTGTCTCTGTCTCTGTCTCTGTCTCTGTCTCTGTCTCTGTCTCTGTCTCTGTCTCTGTCTCTGTCTCTGTCTCTGTCTCTGTCTCTGTCTCTGTCTCTGTCTCTGTCTCTGTCTCTGTCTCTGTCTCTGTCTCTGTCTCTGTCTCTGTCTCTGTCTCTGTCTCTGTCTCTGTCTCTGTCTCTGTCTCTGTCTCTGTCTCTGTCTCTGTCTCTGTCTCTGTCTCTGTCTCTGTCTCTGTCTCTGTCTCTGTCTCTGTCTCTGTCTCTGTCTCTGTCTCTGTCTCTGTCTCTGTCTCTGTCTCTGTCTCTGTCTCTGTCTCTGTCTCTGTCTCTGTCTCTGTCTCTGTCTCTGTCTCTGTCTCTGTCTCTGTCTCTGTCTCTGTCTCTGTCTCTGTCTCTGTCTCTGTCTCTGTCTCTGTCTCTGTCTCTGTCTCTGTCTCTGTCTCTGTCTCTGTCTCTGTCTCTGTCTCTGTCTCTGTCTCTGTCTCTGTCTCTGTCTCTGTCTCTGTCTCTGTCTCTGTCTCTGTCTCTGTCTCTGTTCTGTCTCTTCTCTGTCTCTGTCTCTGTCTCTGTCTCTGTCTCTGTCTCTGTCTCTTCTCTGTCTCTGTCTCTGTCTCTGTCTCTGTCTCTGTCTCTGTCTCTGTCTCTGTCTCTGTCTCTGTCTCTGTCTCTGTCTCTGTCTCTGTCTCTGTCTCTGTCTCTGTCTCTGTCTCTGTCTTGTCTCTGTTCTGTTCTGTCTCTTCTCTGTCTCTGTCTCTGTCTCTTCTCTGTCTCTGTCTCTGTCTCTGTCTCTGTCTCTGTCTCTGTCTCTGTCTCTGTCTCTGTCTCTGTCTCTGTCTCTGTCTCTGTCTCTGTCTCTGTCTCTGTCTCTGTCTCTGTCTCTGTCTCTGTCTCTGTCTCTGTCTCTGTCTCTGTCTCTGTCTCTGTCTCTGTCTCTGTCTCTGTCTC
>JAWNPU010000039.1:17500-88177 GCA_035047325.1 Drosophila vallismaia | reverse complement strand
AGCAAGCATAGAGAGGGGCATGTTCGCAAACTCCTTCGCCAAGGCCGTAGATGAACGGATCGCATACAACTGGAAACGGCAAGAGCTGCTTCCAAGGGAAACCCAATAGATAATGGAAAAGAGCAGGGACAGGATGTATGTCAGACGTCAAAAGAGTAATGTTAACGGACAGACAAATAGTGACAACCAGGCGTAACCTCTCACAATGGGGGTCGTGATTTAGACAGCGCACTGAGCATAACAAGAACCACCCTACTGAATTCTTTTAAGAGAAGAAATTCCTCAGAACGCTCGACAGGACCGAGACAACGTGTTAACAACGTTGTCCAAGAGGCTCCTAAGCCCAAAGACCCCAAAGAAGAGGCGAAAAAGAACCAATGGCTGCAGTCGAAGAGATCGACAGTGGGAATGAGTACGCCCTCCTGGTTGCCGTTCATTGAACGAGGGTTGGCTGGGAGAAGCTTAAGGATATTAATCGACACCTGCGCGGTAAACAATTACATAAGATCCGTATAGGAGCTGCAAGATGTAATGCCGGTCGTCACCTTTTCGGTGAGCTCAATACATGGCTCTACCGAAATGAAACATAAGTGCTTACCGAAAGTTTTCAAGCACACCTCCCATTTTTTCTTCTTGACTCACGTTCGATGCTATTATAGGCTTGGACCTGTTAACATAGGCCGGGGTAAAGTTAAACTTAGACTCACTAGAATACCAGGGCATCTCTGAAAGCTTCACTATATCAGCTGCCCCAACGTAAACTTCACTGATACATACCTTCCTCCGTTAAAAAGGAGTTCACAATGAGGAGGAAATGAACCGGTGTACTCCAGAGCTTACCCAAATCTCATGAGTGTTTCCGACTTCTAGGTCTCTAGGTCACCCTATAACAGCCCGACGTGGGTCGTGAACAAAACTGACGCCTTCGGGAACCCGAACAACAGGTTGGTCATAGATTTTAGTAAGCTTAACGAGCGAACCATTCCAGACCGTTACCCGATGCCTAGTATCTCCATGACTTATGAATCTTGGCAAGGCAAAATTCTTTACTATCCTTGTCAGGTATCACCAAATTTCTGCGGGAGCATGACCGCGAGAAGACGTCATTTTCGGTAAATGGTGGCAAATTCGAATTTTCGTCTGCCATTCGGCTTGAGAAATTTTTTTTTTTTTTTTTTGTTATTATTCTTATTTTATATTTAAAATCTGTCCGAATGGACAATCATTAAATGATTTGGGGGTGACATTAACTTAAGGGGGGTACATGGAATGTACATCATATGAGTCTGACTTAGGTGTCTATTGGTGGGATAATCGGGTATTTCCTTTCAGGCGTTTTAGGATTGGCTGTTTTCTAGAGCTTGATGGCCAGGTGGTTGGGGTGGTTGTCCTAGTCTTTTTGTATATCTTTCACTGTCGGGTGATCTCCTCTGCTACCGAAGGAATTCCAAGTTTTTTGTGGATTATTGAGTTTTCGTGGTACGGATGAGCGTTAGATAATGTTCTCAGACATTTATTCTGAAACCGCTGTATTCTAATGCGGTTGAAGCTTGCCGTGCCCCACAACTGAATCGCATAGGTCCAGATTGCTTTCAGCAATTACGCGCGTGAGTAGTTTGAATTTTTCCCTGAGCTTGATCTTCTGCCCAGGAGCCTGTTGCCTGAGTCATAGGTCGGCCTGGTTGGTGCTTATTGATTAGGTGTGGACGCCATGTGAGCCTGCGGTCCAGCCCTAGATATTTGGGAGTGTCATTCGGTGGAATGGTTTCCCCGTTGAGTGACGGGGGGCAATCCCAATCGCGTGGTAATGCGAAGGTTGTGTGGGAGGATTTCTCCGCGTTGACCACGATGATCCATCGTTTCAGCCATGGATCTAGCATCCAGTTGTCTTTGTATGATGGCTGAAGCTTCCCGAGGATTTGTATGGGTAGTTAAAAAACGCGGTGTCGTCCGCGTGGCTAATTCTGAGTACAATCCGTTGTGTAGAGTGTGTATAAGATGGGTCCACGTGGAGTACCCCGCCATAGGCCTAGGCGTGCGTACACACGTGTAATCTATGCCTATATCATCTCGTTTCTCTTTCGAAGGCTCTAGTATGCACTCAACAGCTTCTATTGCTCCTCGTAAGTTCCATGTTCGAATCCAAACTGGTGATCATCAGCATCTCGTGGGCGTTGTGGAGGGACAGAGTGTTACGACGTCACTCTTCAGAGATACTGTAAGAAATCGGTGAAAGACTAGTTCTTAGAAAGTGTAGAATGTTCAGAGCGGAACTAGTTTCCGATCTACAGTATTAACGGCCATTCTACCAAAAGCGTCTAAAAGTTTGATCTTCTTGGTATCCAAGCATGGCTAATGTACTGCCATAGCCACCCATACAGGTATATTCCAGCAGATTTGTGTTGAGTTTTACCAACCTACAGGTATTGTCCAGGCAAAAGTAAAACAAACCACGCCAAGTAATGTGCTCACAATGCATCGAACCACTGATAAACCTTTAAATTGCTCCAAAAAACATTCTGGAGGCTATGAAGATCAGTTTTTACGGACAGCGTCACTAGGATATAACCGATAAAATGAGCAGTTAGAATTCACACGAAGTCGCGCAGGAAAATAATGTTCGAGACTACTAAAAATGGGCAGCCTAATTGTGTAGTATGCACTACAGTATTAAATGCACACGCGCGCTAACCGACATTTCCTACAGGTACGGTTACGTCCAGAAGGACATCATTGCAGATTATTATCTCTTTTTCCCTGTCGCGCAGTGACAACTCAATTAATTACTCAATCAATGCTCAAAATTCTCCGCCAAATTTCGGCAAGTAGGCCAGGATGCTCCGAAGTTGAATAAGAAGACAAAATGAGGCCACGGTATTTGAATATACGTTCGGTTACTGTGTCGGAGGTCACGAGCGCGCTGAAAACCATTGAGGTCGCAGTTTGTAAATAACCCCACAATGCACGGGAACAACGTCTGTAAGGACACCGCCTACAGGAGTTTCGTTCCGTGCGGCTGCATTTCCAGCAAGAATTGTCAGAGTCTTTCCCCATTTCCATGTGCGTGTCGATACCGACACGGCAATTTCGGGGAGAAGACTTGTTGGTTTATTATTTTTTTTGGTTTTTTAACATTCTTGGTCTTGTATTCGAGTGGACAACACACTTGGTTTTGGGCGGCTGGTGTATATGTCAAGCGGTGTCAATTGGCCTAGAGTTTGATGGCCAGGTGGGGTGGTTGCAGTCTTTTGTCTTCTTCGACCCATTGAGTTTTCATGGTATGGATGGGCGGAATTGTTTCATTCTGAAACCGCTGTATTCTGAAGTACAGAACAGCTTGCTGTGCTCCACAACTGAATCCCATATGTCCAGATTGGTTTTCAGCATTGTACAGCAGTTTGAGCTCTTCTTTGAGCTTCAGGGAGCCAGTGCAGTTGCTTGGCCGGGTTGTGCTTGCTGACTGTGGTGAGGGCGCCATGAGTACCTGTGGCCCGGGGAGTGTTATTACAGTACTGTTGGTGACGCACCCCCTGTAGTGCGAGTTGTTGTGGGAGGATTCGCAGCACCAGCATCGACAGTGAGTGTAGCTATTGTGGTGTCGAGAGCTGTGTGCGTGGCAGATAAGTTGCTTGTCTGTGCCTGGTAACTCTATAGTCTAGCGCCGAGGGCCTGCATCTCACTGAATTTCCTAGTTTGTACTCTGCGAAGTGTAGTCCCAGCAGCAGGGACAGTTCATCCAGCAGCACCTACTTTCTTTTCGATCTCGTACGTTTCAATGGGGTGTTCATGAGTCTAAATTCAGGACATTACTCGTCTGGTGGAGCATGCAGAGCTTTTTCAAGTAGCTTCTAGAGATGATTGCCAGCAAATTGTGGACGACGATAGCACTGTAGGAAGTACTTGTAGTGGAGTACAAAAGACACATTTTCAGTGTTGCTGCATCAATTGCCATTTTTGTCGATCTCCACCTGGTACTTGCTCCACGACGTCAGTGCATCCTTCGAATTCTGCGAAGGCTTCTTCTCATTCAGACCGACCAGTAGGTTTCTTCTTCGCAGGTCTTTTAATGTCTGTGACTCCATCGTGGCTGTGGTCTCCAGGTTCCGTCTAAGGAATTCGGTGCACTCCTGGGAGCGCGAAAAACCAGCTTGTCGCGACTAGAGACACAGCGCAAGTCCTTCAGGTGCTCCGTGTAGGCCAAGGATGACCGCTCCGCGTTCGCTTGGCGGAAAGAGGGGATCTACAACGTAAACTTCAAGTAGATGGATATGTCGGAAGTATCTGGCTTGAAGCTGCCATCTTAGAGAGATTCTGGGCGAAGTCCACATCCGGCTGCTGTGAAGTGTCGGAAGGTACTTCCAGTGGGCGTCCAGACTCCTCTGCTGCAGCGCTGCTTTAAAGTGGCTCTTTCCCGGGTTGCTGACTGAAGAAGTCCTGGCTGGCCAGGTGAGAAGTGTCCGGCAATGGTGATATCTCTCTGTGCTAGAAATAATAACAGATCAGCAATGCTTTAGATTCTGGGATGTGGGACTAGAGAAGAACATCATATTGTCTGCTTTCATTTATTACCATGGTTTTTCCGTGCTGTTCCAAATATTTGCATTACTTTCAGAAGCGGGAGCTATAAACTGTGTCATCTGTTTACACAATCGTTCTCGTTTACATGTATAGATTTGTATCTGAGGGGTTTGCTAAGAAAGGGCGTCTGTAATTGTACCATTGATGATAGGTTTGGATGAAGGTTTGTTGCTACCTGTCACTTAGAGATTGCTGTGCCTTGCAGGGTAGGGCAGATGCAGGATTAAGCAGCTGGCATCTGCATGGCCTCTGTGATTCTGTTCCAGAGGTGAGTGTGTCAACTCCTGAAATATAAACATCTGCAAAGTATTTTGAAAAATCTCTGTGTTGTTGCTCGTTACCAACTGCAGTGCCAGTTCTTGCATTGTCTGTCTGTTGGAGTGGTAAAGACTGCAAATTCGCTTGGTGTGACACAGCATTACTTCCAGCCTATGGTACTATGGAGCAACCTAGATCGGGGAGCTTGAGGGCTGGGGATCGGGTTCATCACAGCGAGATCATCTTTTATGTTTATGTCTGGTACGTGGCTTAACCTGCTGGCCTGAAACCTGCTGGCTCTGCCGAGCGTGAGCTTGCCAGCTGGGCAGTGTCCTAAGTTGGCGTTCAACGTTTAAAGCGGTCACTGCAGCAACGGAGCGCGTTGAACACAGTAAATTCCGACTCAAAATGCGCAGTCCACCAGTTCGAAGAAGGGCAGGTCGTAAAAAAAAATAAAAATAATTCAGTTTGTAGTTCCCATATAACGATTTTTCAATCGAACATTGAGTACAGAAGAAGGAAGTTCAGCAGCTTCACTAATTGCCGAGCTTGAAGACCAAAACTGAGCGGTGCAAGTTTTTCCGCATGAGTGGCAAGATTGCCGAGAATGCGTTTCCAGAGGCAATTTCTACGCGCCATTTGGGAAAATGCACTGCTCCAAATAAGGATCTAACTACTGTATGCCTTATGGATGACGTAATGACGCACGGCACAGAAAGGCCACGAGTGGGACATTTCCATGTGCTGAGTATTTAAGCTACAGGTGAATGATTGAATCCAAAAATGTTTTTTACTGATATTCTCCGTAATATGGAGACAATTTAATTGATTGGGTCTTCATTTCCGTCATACCCAAGTTTTCACAAAATGTTTGCACTTACATCAAAGAGCCGTGGACGTTTGAGCAGCAACTTCTATTTTGTAATGAACCTTGCTGACCTCACAATAAAGGGGTACCGTGGTCTGAAAGATTTTGTTTGAGTTTGTTTATTGTCATGGTGACTGAAATAAGACACGATACTACAATTTGAATAGCATATTGAAGGTTGCAAAACGCCACTATTCGCCACAGCCGCAAAAAAAAGTGGAGATCTACTGAGTAGTATCGATATATGGCGTATGGTGAGAAAACACTATGTGATGTATAAAACAGCAGCATATGCCATGCAAAGGAGTAATTGTCTCGAATCGGAATATATAACTATCAATAGACATACAAGGAAAAGAAAAAGTTCAAGGGTATACATGAGACTACTGTACAGTAAAAACAAGATTGGCGTTACTTTGAACTTTGGTAAATAATTCTAGCAATAATTAATACAAACTTCTCAATTGTTGGTGAAACATTCCAAACAGCACAAGATGATACAGTACATACAAAGTGTTACAAACTGTAGGAAGGTTGTATATCGATGAAGGTTTATCGGCAAGCAACCATCGTACAATATATGACGCAATGACTGAAAGTGCGTATGCGTTTATTCAAATTTCGTATAAATACATTGATTGCATGAAGTAACTTTCTTAAGGACATTTTCAAAATACCAACACCACATCCAAGAATCTACAGAACTAAAAGTTTATACCTACTATATAGTAGATCTGATCATACAGAAGATTGGCTCATTAGATCTAATAATTTTACCTAATTCCTACCTGGTATTACTGTGTGTCATTATTACTCGGCAAGATAGCAAGTTACTGAAAGATCAATATAATCTCAATTGAAGATACAAATATATAGCAAATACCTTTTTAACATCAATATATTTGAATAACTTAGAATATGATCCACTTTCAAACTCATAATGTAGTTCAATCTTATGAACGGTCATGTCAGCTCCGAGATTTACGACGGTTCTTCCATGTAGTCTCAGTCCACCTACTTGCCAGACCCGAAAAAGTAGGCAATTGACGTCACCGTTGTCCGACACTCCCCAAAGTTAGTGCCAAAAGTTCACAACAACAAACTACCAAGAATTAGACTAGTATTTTCTCTGCTTGTTCTGCAGCATGGATGAACTGATAGTCATTGGTTGCGCCTGAAAGATTGTCTATCAGATGTTTTTGAAAAATGGGAAATAGCTGATAATTATATCTCAAAGTATACCGGTTTCAAACAGGATGTGAATATAGCCGAATGATGTGAAGTTTGATATCATCCAGCTAGTACCCCATGGAGACATGCGTATACCAATATCAAGAACGCAATTCTAATAAAATTTTGTTGCAAAAAAAGATCGCGTGTTTCCCAAACATGGAATAAATTACTTACAAGATATGATGTTGATGATTTATATACAAATAGAGTTCTGATTTAGATAAATTTTTTTAAACGTTTGAGCAGGCCGGTATGTACAAAACTTAAAAATGGCACCGTGGGAAAATTTTGTTCATTCTACATGACTATCCATGAATGCTTAAACATTGCCGCCGCATTTTTACTGGAACAGCAAAACAGTCGGCCACCATATCAAAATACAAAGATTAAGTTATTACTGATACTTGACGAGAAGTTCAAAGAACGGCAGTTGCTCATTTCCGATTTAACTAAATACATATACCCCATGCTGCACCACAGCAGGCAATCTTTTATCTCCCATGCTTCCGAGAGCTCATTTCTATAAATATCGCCTTCATTTTGGCACTTAGGCAGAAACAAGTAATTTCGGTACAATAAATAGCTGGATGTGGACTGTTGCTTGACGTAAGATCCCTTATGATATTGCGCGAAAAAAGGCCTTTACGAAAGCCAACTTGCAAGATATCTCCGTGATACCAATCAAAACAAACCTATCAAAATTTTTCAGCATTTCCTAATACACAATTTATCACCAATCATACCATACCAATCATATTTACCATACCATAACCATGGTACAAATAACATATGTAGATCAACATACTCCACGCCAAATCTCTTTAATTAACAGCATATTTTGGACTGCAAAACGGTTTTGAATACGGTATGCACACCGCCCACAACACCAGCAGAGACCACGTGCTGTGAGTACTTGTGCTGCTGCTAGTTTGTCCGACACTGATCCAGCATACTAAACCTATACAGCGATAGTTCCCGACCGTAAAATTCGTGGGCGCTTACAATTTATTTAGTATTAATAAGTAAATGAAACAATATTCTATTATAAAAATACGGTATTGTTTTCGTTGGTCATGTCGCGCAATTTGTTGCGCTTCCAAAGCCCCTTCTTTCCGTGTTTCTTATCCGATTTGGTTCAAAATAAAAAATAATTGTGGACGGACGGACGGATGGACGGACGGACGGACGGACGGACAGACGGACGGACGGGCGGGACAAGCAAAATAATCACCCTAATGGCCTAATAATATTGCCCAACTACGCACGTGGAATTTAAGTTGTTGTCCAAATTCCAGCAATATCGATTTCACAAAAAATACCCTGTTTAACAAAAAAAGATGTTCAGGTGGTTCTGTTTTCCGCGAAGGTGACAAACTTAAGCCTACAAACAGAGCATTATTGTTTATTCGTACAGCTCCAAATGTGACGCAGAAATTTGCATCGTATTAGACTACAGAATTCAAATCGATCTCTGTATGTTATATCAATACGGCTCCACGCTTCACCAAGTATGCAGAATGCCTCCGCCATCACACACCTGCTTCTCTATCTCTGAAAGTGGACACTATTGTTTTTATTTTAAACGCGATCAATGCAATCGTTGCTTTGTTTTTGCTCACCGCTCTTCGTTCACCACGCGCTTCAAATTCGTTGATCTCGTTTTGGAGTTTATGTACCGTCTTTACTTGTACTGTAGCGATGCGAATTTGAGGAGCATTTCGGCTATGCTGCATGAGTTGGTCATTGGTTGCTCCAGCTCGTCGAGAAGGCGAGATGCGCACGTGGGGCGAGTGTGGGTCTCATTAAATGCGTGCTTCCTTTGTCTACAGTTGTTACTCGGTCACGGCCACGAAAGTACCGTCATCTGGGTCTCGGAGAGGCTGGCGTCGCCACTATTACTACTGAATAGGGCTTTTAGCCGTTAAAATCTCATTCTGAGTCCTTCATCACCCGTTCCGACGAGCGCGCAATGCGCCAGTTCAGTTTTGTCTCTGCTAAATGATGCTGATTTTATTTCTATGGGATCTGCGCCTCATGATGGATTAACTCGGATGAGGATAACTCGCTTTTACCGTGTCGACTTTTTGTACAGGAAGGTGGCTTCGACCTACCTCTAATTTCAGTACTGTAGGCATCTCTCCCCATTTACCCAAATTTAGCTAATTTTTTCCCAATTTCAGTGTGCCTGTCAAAATACTTAAAAATTTCAGCACTACAGTTGACTCATCAATGTCTGTAATTCTTACTTACAAAAGTTCTGTCTCAACTTGTTTCATCTTTCTAATTAATTTTTCGCAATAGTGAGTTGATCTAATATCTATAAAAATTATATCGTATTTCTTTTATAAACTTTCCTTCATATAATATTTCGGCATTGCTAGTTTTTTACGCTCAATCAACCTATTCCTACTAATCCCACTTCTCATTTGAATTCATTCATAATTTCTAAATTCTACTATGATGCTTCATCACTAAAATATTTTTTCAGTTTGCCATTCCAATTTTTACTATATTTTAGCCTATTTGAAATTTCGGCTTCCAAAGTATGTTTCCACGCTTTTCTGCGATTTCAGTCTCTGAGAAACGGCTGCAACATGCATGGTATTACTTGCATATTGCTGTCAAGCTCGACAATCTCAATCTACTCTACCTGTCAATATCAACTGAGGTTTTCAATATCGCTTGTAAACTGATGTAATTTATAGCAAAGTCAGTTTTTCCGGTCTCCGCTTATTGGTTTTCCGTTGTGGGCTGCTTCCTACCTTCGACTTTGTAGATTTAAATAGGACACGCTGAGTTCGATCTGAAAGGTAGGAAGCAACCCACAACAGGATATTTTGTGGAAAACCAATAAGCGAGAGTTTCCTTAGCAAGAGCTGATGATTAACTGAATAAAATGCTTTGCTGAAGTCTGTATAAATTACATCAGTTTGCAAGCGATATTGAAAACCTCGGTTGATTATTGACGAAAATTCAAGTAGATTAGTTGTTGTCGAGCGAAGCTTGACAAAGCCATGCTGTGCAGGTGAGATTATGCTCTTGCATGCATGTTGCAGCTGCGATGTGATGAGTTTCTCAAGAAGTTTGGGAATCGCAGAAAGCTTAGTAATGCCGCGGTAGTTCTCAATGGAAGCCTTAGAGCCTTTTTTATGAATTGGTATAGGGTAAGATTCATTCCATACTTTAGGTAAGGAAGTTTGCTCCAAGGATAGGCTAAAAAGTATAGTAAGAGGTAAGGTGAGAAGATCGGCGCACCTTCTGAGGATGCAGCTAGGTACGTTGTCTGGGCCTGGTGAAAAAGAGATTTTAATTGATGAAAAAACACATCATGAAAGTAGAATTTAGAAAGGGAAATGTTATTTATGTAGGGTAAATTATATGGATAGTTAGAGGAGAGATCAAATGAGTTAGATTAGTAAAGATTAGATTAGTTAGATTAGTTGATTGAAAAAATGACGTAAAAAGATTAGCAATGCCGAGATGCGAAGAGTCGGAAGTATTATTATATGAGAGGGAGGGGGGAAAAGATTGGATTTGCGTTTAGATTTTACAAAAGAGTAAAAAGAGCTTGGATCGTTGCGAAAATTGAGTTTGCATTTAGAAATATAATTTTTATAGATAGTTGATTGTTAAGGTCAACAAACTGGTTGCGGATTAGAAGGTAATTAGAAAGATGAAACAAGGTTGGAGACTTTAAAGACTTTTTGTAAGCTCTGGATTTCCTATTTTTAAGGAGAGATAGGTGCTTATAAAACCATAGAGGTTTAGACGTTGATGGAGTCAATGTTTCAGTGACAGATTAATTTAAGGCGATATGAATTACTTCATAAAAGGAGTCTGTAGTTTCCTCAATATTGCTGAAATTAGAAAGACAGTCAATATTAGACAGGTGAGTTCTTAGGTCACAATAGTTGGTTTTTTTAAAGTATTTTTGACGAGGCTGCTCGCTATTACTGGGGGGACTTCAGGAGAGTCAAAAATTAGCGAGAGTAAGAGTGTTGGGTGGTGAGAGTCCCCAGGAGAAGATAAGGGAGGAGACCTTGCAATAGTAGCAGAGGAGGAAGTATTAGAGAAAATTAGGTCAAGCGACCTGCCACGGGAGTTCCTTATTGGATTGAGTTGGAAAACGGCAGAGTCGGCTAAGCCATAAAGGAAGTCATTTTGGTTAGTGGGTAAAAGCGAGTTATCCTCATCCGAGTTAATCCATCATATGAGGCGCAGATTGAAATCCCCCATAACTAGAATAAGATCAGCATCATTTAGCAGAGACAAAACTGATTTAATGGCAGTTAAGTGGTGCATATAGATGACTGCATCACTCAGAGGAGGAATGTAGGAACAGGTGATGAAAAGGAAGAAGGACTCAGAATGAATTTTAACGGCTAAAAATTCAATTCCGAAAGGATTAGTAATAGTAATATGTTCAACTGTGTAGGTGTACGGCAATCAGAACGCCAGCTCCGAAGGTTGGGCGATCTTCCCGAAAGACAGTGTACTTCGATACCAAAATTTCATTGTGTATGACAGTGGAGTTTAGCCAGGTTTCTGTTAGCACAATAGCATTGGAGGCAAAGGAAGCACTGCTTGTTTAATGAGACAAATTGTTTCCGAACCTCCCGGAAACCATTTCAAGTTTACCGCATAAACGTGCGCATCTCGCCTTCAATCTCTCGACAGGCCAAACAGGACCATGTCAAACCGATGCCTTTGCCCAGGAGATCACCAAGTCGGCCATAATGACCAAAACCAGCGTATTTCATGTGCGAGCAATTGTCGCATAGCCAGCAAGTTAGATAGGAGTCGCCAGTAATAGCTCCTCCAAATTCGCATCTCTTTGAGGTACAAACCAAAGACATTTTGTGTACTGAGAGAGAAAAATGCGCTCCAAAACAGAAAGATCAAGCGAATTTACGATGACGAGAGTGATGCAACGACGATAGAGTCGGAGCGATTTCAGTCGAAAAGCAGGAGCAGCGTCAATCCAGAGGGAGATGAACAAGCTCCACAAAAGGGGAAGTGTGATAGAGAGCGGTGAGTGGGGTTTTTAACAAAAACAAAGCAACGATTATAGGTTACTTTGTTGTTGGTTACAGTCTTATCGCGTTTAAAATAAAAACGAAGAATATGCGTTTAAAGTTAAATTTTTCAGGTGGTTCTCCAGTTTGTGGATCACTTCGGGATAGAGCAGGTTGATTAAATCAGTAGAGAGCTGATAATAGGTTCCTAGTTCTTTCGGGAAACGTTCAAAATTACTGAGCGATAATAGGCCGACGTGCATAGAGTTTTGGTATACTCATAATGCCCATATTTAATTGAGAAAGCGGTCTTAGATATGGAGCCTGTGTCCATTTCGATTTGATAGAAGCCTTTTGCAAGATCTTTTATTGTAAAGTAATTGGCTCTGGATAGTTTTTCTAATATTTCAACTATATTCGGCATAGGGTATACAAGAGATCATTTATCGTTATTTCGTTTAATTTTCTGTAGTATATTACGATGCAAAATTTCTGCGTCTATTGGAAACTGTACAATTTGGAATAAATGGGGATGTTGTGCGAATGGTTAATGGTATGCTTTTCCTGATTTGTAAAACTAAGTTTGTCGCCTTCATGAAATTGGATGCCTTGAAATTTTGCAGTGTGGAAGATTCTAGAAAAGTAGGGTCTTGCGGGAATGGAGGATTTACATGAACATGGTGGTGTGTTATAGTGTTGTTAGTATTCTTTATCTTTTATTTTTTGTTAAACAGGGTAGCAGTTCCCTTTTTGGTAATCGATTATTGCTTTAGATTTGGACAACAACTTGCGTCCAATCAGCATATTGTAATGGTCTGAGAAGTGGTGGATCAATACCTTGGGCAATGGGAAAATAGTTATTAGGCCATTAGGGCCATTATTGGTGTGGATCAAGTGATTATTTTTATACCCTGTACCCATTAAAAATGGGTGAAAAGGGTATCATAATATGGTGCAAATGTATGTAACAGGCAGAAGGAAGCATCTCCGACCCCATAAAGTATATATATTCTTGATCAGCATCAACAGCCGAGTCGATATAGCCATGTCCGTCTGTCCGTCCGTCCGTCTGTCCGTCCGTCCGTCCGTCTGTCCGTCCGTCCGTCCGTCCGTCCACAATTATTTTTTATTTTGAACCAAATCGGATAAGAAACACGGAAGGTATGCCACATGCAAAATCTATGGCAAGGGAAGCAGAAGCGCAGCAAAATACGCATTGCGCGACGCCGACTGCGATGTTGGCAGCGAAATGTGTATGGCTTTATGACACACGAAACTTATTTTCTTTTATAATAGAATATTGTTTCATTTACTTATTAATACTAAATAAATAAATTGTAAGCATGTCTAAGGTTACAGGGTATTTTGCAGTCGGGAACCTCGACTGCTGCTTCCTTCCTTGTTTTGTATAGGTTTTTTGAAAATATTTCGAGTGAGCTTGTTTATGCTGGATCCAGTGTCGATTAGATATTTTAAATCACTATTATTATAATTCTGCTTGCTTCTTCTATACTCATTTTAGATTGCTTGCTGTCTGATGGTCTCTGTATTTCAACAGTGTTATTGGTCGGTGCGTTCAAGGCTGGCGGGTATTTATTCGGTACGCCTGCATAAGTAGGTCCAAAACCGTTCTGGTCCAAAATATGCTGTTGGTTAAAAGTTGGATTTAGTCTGGGTAGTTGCGTCATGGGTATGTTGGGTTGTGGGTGAACTGATCTACCATATGTTGGTACTGGGAAAACGGGTTTGAATTATATGGTTTATGGTATGGTACGTAAGAAGTATGATTGGTATGGTATGATTGGTGATAAGGTTGGTAAACGTTATTACAAAATGCTTGAAAAGGTTTGATAGGTTTGTTTTGATTATTAATTTGCTTGTATTGTGAATTAGTTGGTATCCTTTTTGAATTTGGGGCTGGTTTAAGATTATCTTTACTTGGGGTTGGCTTTTCGTAAAGGCCTTTTTCGCGCAATATATTTATAAGGGATCTTACGTCAGGGTTTGGTGCCTGGGGTTTGTAGTATATGCCTGGGTTGACGGTATAGAATCAGTTGAGTCCTTAATTCAATCCAGCTGACGAAGTTGGTGACTCCAAGGGTGCGGATGGCGTCGCCACTGATGTTTCGTTCAATATGCCCGAAAATTACTTGTTTCTGCCTTTCGTTCGTAGTCGGGTAAAGTGCCAAAATGAAGGCGATGATACTACCCATGGTCGTAATGAACGTCTTCATCGGAGCGTAAGTCAGGATAAAAGATTCGAAAATTGCCTTAGCTCCGGTAGTTGCGCTTTTTTTTGGTATGGGTATAGCAACTAAATATTTAGTTAAATCACAAATGAGGGTAACTGCATATTTATTGCCGTTATCCGACTTTGGTAGAGGACCTATAGTATCCACTATCACTCTGTCGAAAGCATGTTCAGGAGTATCAGTAATAGCCATTTGAGTCTTTGTATGCTTGGTTACTTTAGGTTTTTGGAATTTTTGACATTTTTTTATGTAGTCTGTTATTTGTTTAGACATACTGTTCCAATAAAAATGTTTTTTGACTTTGGCCAATGTTTTTAAAAAAGCGTGAATGTCCTCCTTTTAATGGATAGTCATGTAGAATAGACAAAATTTTCCCACGGTGCCATTTTAAGTTTTGTACATACCGGCCTGCTTTTCAAACGTTTAAAAAAATTTATCTAAATCAAGAACTCTATTTGTATATAAATCATCAACATCATATCTTGTAGTAATTTATTCCATGTTTAAAGAAACATATGATATTTTTTACTAGCAAGGTTACTACATTACGTACCTCGACGTTCTTGATGACTTGGTATACGCTGGGCATTTTTTTTTAAGTTTTTAATAAATCTCCATGGGGTACTGGATAATTTTGGATGATATCAAACTTCTAGTCATTCGGCTATATTCCTTTATCCGTGCATTTATGTCCCAAAGGTGACTTCAGTCATAAAAAAAATTTTTGAGGATATAATTTAACATCGTATTTCCTACATTTTTCAAAAACATCTGATAAGTTCTTAATCATATGCTTTTCGGAACAACCAATGACTATCAGTTCATCCATGTAAAGGAATGCTTGCGTAGGCTAAAGCCCAGAAAATGCACTAGTCATAATTCTTTGAAAGGAATTAGGCGCTATTTCAAACGGTATTCCTGTGAAACGATATGAACCGTTTGTTGTTGAAAATAAAGTTATAGTTCTTGAACTTTTTTCTAGTGCAGTTTGGTGAAAACCTGACACTATCAACTCTAGGGAGTGGAAATTTATCAGACAACAGTTTTTTATTGATTTGACGATAGTCAATTACTAATCGCCATTTCTTTTTTTCGGAGTCTGGTAGAAATACTTTCGGTACTAATAAAGGTGGACTATTATATTCTGATACTGATGGTTCTACTATCTTATCATCGATAAATTTTGTACCTGAGCTTGAATCTCGTTTATCTGACTATGAGGATTTCTATAATTTTTTTATATAGACTGGTTCGTCATCTTTCAATCTCAGTTTAATGACATGACTTGTTCTCTTGTTTCTTCATAAGATTGAACTACATTATAGTTTGAAAGTGGATCATATTCTAAGTTATTCAAATATATTGATGTTAAAAAGGTATTTGCTATATATTTGTATCTTCAATTGAAGTTATATTGATCTTTCGGATAACTTGCTATCTTGCTGGTAATAATATTTTATTATTACCAGAGTTATATGTTATGGGAACATAAATCGGACAATTTAAATTATTAGGTCTAATAATAAACCAATCTTCTGTATGTTTGAAATCAGATCTACTATATGAAAATTGGGTGGAATTATATATTTATCTGTCTGTATCTCAATTGACGTTAAACTTTTGGATTCAATAATCTCTTTGCTAATGCCTTGGATATTAATTCTATTATCATTTGGTATTTTAATGAAGTAATCGCTTCTTCTTAAGAAAGTTAATCCTTTTCCTGTTGCTACATGCAATCAATATATTTATACGGAAATTTATTGAATAAACCTTTGCTTTGTCTATTCCTGTGCATGTACCTACCTCCAGCACGATTTTAACACTTTCGAGTTCGGCCTTTTTTATCATTACATAAATTGCGTCGCTAGTATTGTACTTATTCTGATGGTTAGATTTGCCGATAAACCTTCATCGATATACGAGCCTTCTACAATAGTTTGTAACGTAATTACGTAAATTATCGACTTCAGTAGTAAACTCTATGGCACTTTTGCCTTTCTGTTGTATCGTAGACAATTTTGACTTTTTTTTTGTTTTGGGATGTTTCACCAACAATTGAAGTTTGTAATTTATTAATTATTGCTAGAATTGTTGTACAAAGTTCAAAGTAGCGCCAATCAATTTTGTTTTTATTACTTGGACTGCAGTGTCCTCATATGTACCCTTGGATATGTTGAACTTTTTCTTTTCCTTTATATGTATGTCGGAGATATTGGTGGATTATATTCCGATTCGGACTCTGAATTACTCCTTTGCATGGCATATGCTCTGTGCATATACCTACCACACACCATGACGATGCGATTCCTTTGCATACACACATACCATCACATAGTGTTTTCTCACCATACTCATGCACATACGTACTTAATCGATACCTCCTTTTCAATTAGACATCTCCGCCACATACGCTCCCACCCTTTTCCCATACTCGCGGTCAGACTACGTTAGGTAGCAACTAGAAATAGTTGTCTACCACGCTTTAAGCATACAGAGAGAGAGAGAGAGAATACAGAGAGAAAGGACACTGCAAACGATAACGATAAGCGGACTGTCGCCATGCCACTCTGATGGCAATGCTCGTTACAATTTGAATTTTAAAATAATCTGCGACACGGCCTTCCTGACATATCACATGTGCTCGTGTGTTTCTTATTCAAATTATAGTATCGTGTCTTATTTCAGTCACCATGATCTTTAATAAACAAACTCAAACAAAATCTTTCAGATAACACTTTATTTCTTTATTTACACTTTATTTACAAATTGTGGGTCGAAAAGAGCGAGAACAGGTTCATTAGTTAAAATAGGAATTACTTGTTGCCGTATTTGCTCAAGCTCCAAATCCCATGAAAATGATTTGCTCTTTGATGTAAGTGCGTAGAGAGGTTTCAACGACTGTGAAAACTTGGGTACAAACTGACGGAAATATGAGGCCAATCCGATAAATTGTCTCAATTGAGTTACAGATTGTGGAGGCGGTAAATCGGTAAGAGCTTGTATTTTTTTTGGATTCGGTCGAATCTCACCTGCTCTGACTTCGAAGCCCAAATACTCAACACAAGTTATAAGAAAAGAGCATTTTGTAATGTTGAAAGAGAATCCGGTTTTCGTGAGTATGTTCAAGACTACTCGTAATCTATCAAACGCTTTTTCTTTTGTGCGTGCGACTATCATTACGTCATCCATGTAAACAAAGGCATACGAATGGGTAAGATCACCCAGGGCACAGTTAATGGCTCTTTGAAATACAGACGGTGCATTTTTAAGCCCAAATGGCATAGTCAAATATTCAAATTGCCCCTCTGGGGTAACAAACGCAGTCCGCTCGATCGAGTTCGGATGAATTGGGATCTGATGAAATCCTCTTGCCATATCTATGCAGGTGAAAAACTTTGCACCGCTCAGTTTTGGTCAGAAATAAGCGGCACTAGCAAATGGCGAGGAACGGGGTCTTATGATATTTGATTCTATCAGTTGTTTAATTAACTGCTGAACTTTTCCTTCTTCCTCTACACTTATTCTATATCATTCATTGAAAAATCGTTCAACAATAAGGAACTTGGTTTTTGTTATTAAACTGAATTATTTTTCGGAATTTTGTTTTTCCAATTTTATTTATTTTTTTTTTTACGACCTGCCCGCTCTTCGGACTTGGTGGACTGCGCATTTTACGGGCTGGGTCGGGCTGCCAGGAGCGGAGTCCCACTGTGTTCTTTGCCCCTTTGCTTCCGTTGCTGCAGTGACTTACTTTTGAATAAGCGTTAATTGAACGCCAACTTAGAGTATGGACTGGCAGGCCCCGCCGCGTGCCATCAAGCTTGGCTAAACAATGCCCTGCAAGAAGGCCCTCAAAGCAAGGAAGTGCAGCTCGAGCAGAGACTCTAGCTGGAGTTCTTCTTACTCGGAGCCCAGCGAGATCAAGCGCAAGCCCGCGCGTAATAGGCAAGGAGAGAAACCAGACGTCACGCCTCAGCAGCAGCGCAGCTCTGCGCAACAAGCTGGCAAAAAACCCCTTTGCCCTCCTCTCAAGCAAAGATGATCTAAAACGGCAGTGAAACCGAACCCGATCCCGAAAACCCTCAAGCCTCCCCCGATCTACATCCCAGACGTGGCCGACATTACCGCGGTTGTCAAGATGATAACGACTCTCGTGGGTACCAAAAAGGACTTCTCATACAAAACGGAGAGAAATAATAATGTAATAATGTAAAAAGGCACCGCACCTTCCAACCAAAGGACGAGAGAGCGTACAGTCATCAAGGGATTTTACCACTCAACGGACCAGACTAAAATTAAAGAAGAACTCCACAAATACGGCCATACTGTGAGGGATCTGCACAATCCCATTGGCAGGAAATCCAAACAACCACTGCGGATATTTTTTGTTAATCTAGAACCAGCGAGCAACAACACAGAGATTTTCAAAATAAAGAGGATTTGCAGGTCAGTCGTCACCGTTGAGCCCCACTGAAGTTTATCGATGTTCCACAATGTTTCAGATGCCAAGGGTTCGGACACACTCAGCGCTACTGTTTCCTGGAACAGGGTCATCACAGGGTCATGCACCAAAAAAGATGCCGAGAAAGCATGCTGTTTACATTGTCAAGCTGATCACCCTGCGTCGTTCAGAGGATGCCCTGCCTACAAAAAGGCAAAGGCGCAGCAATCTCCTAAAGCCAGACCCGTTGAGAGTAGCAACAAACCACCTCTCATCCAAATACCACCTATCATCAATGGTACGAGTTACAGGGACGTACTTCTTAGAAACCATGCAACACAGCCAAGGAATCCCCAACAAACCCCTCAAACCACTCCCGAAGCCACAAATCTCAACCAGCTTGAAACGATGTTTGCCCGCATGGAAGGAACGATTGAGAGGATGATGGAAAAGTTGATCTCACAGATGTTCTCGCAGATGTTCTCGCAGATGACGCAGTTTATAGCTCCCTTCCTCAACAGAAAGTAATGCAAATAAGGCTTAACATAGTTTTTTGGAACGCAAACGGCTTGCAGAAGAGCAAAGCCGTAGTAGAGCATCTCATGAAAGCAGACAATATTGATGTTCTTCTAGTTTCGGAATCCCACTTTTGTCCCAGATCCTACTTTAACATTAGCGGATACGATCTGTTACATGCCAACCATCCATCTGGCATCCGCGTTTCAGGAGGAATGGGCTCAGTGCGCCGTGACCAGGATTTCTAGGCCACAGGGAGATATCACCATTGGTGCGGTTTACTTCTCACCCAGACACTCGATAACCGAGATCCACCTTCAGGACTTCTTCGAGTCCCTTGGACCTCGTTGTATAGCAGCCGGAGACTTTAACGCCAAACACTCCTGGTGGGGGTCCCGCACAAACAACCCCAAAGGCATAAAGCTTTACAAGTACCTGCAGCGGAAGAGTCTGGACTGCCATTCCACTGGAGAACCCACACACTGGCCTTCCGACCCTTCACAGCAGCCGGATCTTCTGGACTTCGCCGTCTCCAAGGGCATAGGACACTCTAAGATAACATGCTCAAGCTATGATAAACTGCTATCCGACCACAGCGCAGTAAACTTGCTCCTAAACATCCCCGTCCTCAGAAAAACCCCGCCTAGAAGACTCACCGGGAAACACACAAATGCCCCCAAGTTTACGTTATGGATGCTTTCCTCCCTGTACTCAGATCCCCCTCTTTCCACACCAAGCAACATAGATGCGGTCATCGAAAACTTAACCAGAGAGATGCACAATGCTGCTGAGTTTGCGAACCAATCTCCTCCGACTACACCGAGAACACCTGAAAGAGACTTGCACTTGTGGTCTCCTGAAATCGCGACCCTCGTGGCCGAAAAAAGGCGCCTCAGAAGAGTCTGGTTTTCATCGCGCAATCCCAGGGACAAGACAGCACTTAATCGTGCCACCAAGGAACTGAAGGACAAGCTAACCGTCCTACGGCAGGACTCCTTAAATAGATTCCTTAAGGAGCTGGAACCTGGAGACCCGCAGCACAATCTGTGGAATGTCACGAGGCACATTAAAAGACCTGCGAAGAAGAAATCACCCGTGCGCAAAGTGGACGGGTCCTGGTGTCGGTCTGAGGTCGAAAGAGAAGCCTTCACCTTTCGAAAGATGCACTGGCGAAGAGAGAGCTGCCATCATAAGGTTCGTAGACAGCCCAAGTACGCCTGGCCCGCCAATACAGCCCGTCGAACCAGAGGAGATTGTGCAGGAGATCGACTCCTTAAAAAATGGCAAGTCACCAGGTCCTGACCGAATTGATGCAACAGCACTGAAAATGTGTCTTTAACAGCTGCCTCCGCCTAGGGTACTTCCTGAAACTGTGGAAGCGTGCTGAAGTAATTGTCCTCCTCAAGCCTGGAAAACCTGAAGCCAATCTAGCATTGTATCGTCCGATTAGTTTGCTGGCAATCATCTCTAAAATACTTGAAAAAGTATTTCTGCGTAGAGTACTGCCACTTCTGGACGAGGCCGGACTAATCCCTGATCACCAGTTTAGCTTCAGACGCCTTCATAGAACACCTGAGCAATGCCACCGGCTTGTTGAGAGCATACTTGAGGCCTTCGAAAAGAAGAAGTAGTGCTGCGCTGTTATGCTGGATGTCAAACAGGCATTTGACAGAGACTGGCTCCCTGGACTCCTTTTCAAAATTAAATCCCACCTTCCAAGTTCCCACTTCGCCTTCTTCAAGTCGTACAAATAGGAAAGAGAATTCCGAGTGAGATGCGGATTATCAATCAGCACGCCTAGGCCTATAAGAGCAGGACTACCTCAAGGCATTGTTCTTGGACCCATCTTATACACACTACACACAGCGGACCTTCCCATCACCCCCTCTCGGAACCTCACAATAGCTACATATGCGGACGACACCGCTTTTCTAGCCTCCGCCACAGATCCGCAGGAAGCATCAGCCATCATTCAAAGACAACTGGATGCTCTAGATCCATGGCTGAAACGATGGAACATCGTGGTCAACGCGGAGAAATCCTCCCACACAACCTTCGCACTACGCAGGGGGATTCCCCCCGTCACACTCAACGGGGAAATCATACCTATGAATAACACTCCCAAATATCTAGGGCTGACCCTGGACCGCAGGCTCACATGGCGCCCTCACCTGATCAACAAGCGCAACCAGGCCAACCTACGACTTAAGCAACTGCACTGGCTCCTGGGGAGAAGGTCCAAGCTCAAAGAAAAACTCAAACTGCTTATTTACAAAGTAGTGCTGAAGCCAATCTGGACATATGGGATTCAGTTGTGGGACACAGCAAGCTGTTCTAACCGCTTCAGAATACAGCGGTTTCAGAATAAATGTCTGAGAACATTTTCTAACGCCCATCCGTACCATGAAAACTCAATAGATCACCCGACTCAGCGAAAGATATACAAAAAGACTGCACAACCACCCCAACCACCTGGCCATCAAGCTCCTAGATAACAGCCAATCCCTAAGACGCCTGAAAAGGAAACACCCGCTTGACCTCCATATACCTCCCTTAAGTCAAGGTCACCCCCAAACCAATTAATGATTGTCCACTCGGATAGATTTTAAATACAAGATAAGAATGTTAAAAAACCAAAAAAAAAAAATAATAAACTAACCGTAAGCAGGTATCTTCTCCCCCCCTAATTTCGTTTGAAAATGTATCTGCGACTACTGATCAGGGTATTGCCGATCTTTCAAACAACGTTCTAACAAAGTTCTAAGATGGTCGGTATCGACCTCTAGTAACTTACGCATATGGAAATGGGGAAAAGACTCTGACAATTTTTCTTGCTGGAATGCTGGTTGCTGAAATGCCTCAAGAGGTCAAAAACCAGCACATCACCATCTACGACAGGGATGTAATTGGCATTCGAAATGTCGGTGAACATCATGAGGGCAAACCTGGAATTTAGATACAGGGTGAGACTACAGTGCTCAGGCTTTTCTTAAAGTAACCTACTCACTAACTGCAAGGGAAATGCCTACTTGAGGTTGTCCTTGTGGACCACCCTCCCCTTAATAAGAACAGACGTTCCCAGGTCTGCTTGCACTTTTTGTTCCGTGCATTGTGGGGTTATTGTTATTTACAAACACGTGTTCTCCTACCTCGAACACATGGTTTTTCCGGAATGGGTTGCATCTTCCGATGCTGTCTTGTTGTGCCTTTACTAATCTTGCCTTGATTTCTCGGCAGCGCTCGTGAGCCCCTGAGTAACAACCTCAAATGGTCTCTCACGAGTAACGGTTTTGTTATATTCTACCGTGGCCCTCATTTTTAGCTCTACTATATCATTTGTCTTCTTGTCCAACTTCAGGCATCTGGCTATTTCTGCCAAGGTGCTGTGGAACCGCTCAATTTGGCCATTGGATGAGCTGTGAAGCGGAGGGGCATTTACAATGTCGATACAGTAGCTGTTCTTGACCATTGAAGTAATTGATTGAGTAATTAATTGAGTTGTCGCAATAGATCGTTTTGATGTTGGGGAAAAAGTTAATAATCTGCAATAGGGGGCCTGTGATGTCCACTATAGTTCTGGACGTAACCGTTGCACTACTGCAAACTTAGAGAGTTTGTCAATGCAAGTCAGGAACAGCTTCCTGTCGGTTGAAAATATGTCAATGTGCACCATTTCGCCAGTATAACTGGGTATTGGCGTTTTCCCGAGCTCTTGCTTTTTCGGGTGTCTGTTCTACTTTGCTTGGGTGCATACCCTACAATTAGCTACCACTTCCTTTGTCAGGCTGCCCATTTTTAGAAAATAGTAGTCTCGAAGGACTTGTTTAATATTTTCCTGCGCGGCTCTGTGCGCACGGTTGTGCTCTTCATTGGCAATTTCTAACTGCTCGTTTTTATCGGTTATATCTAAAACGACATTCTTGCAGTTCTTTTAATAAATAACCTTTGTCAGTAAAACTGATCAAGTGGCGAGTTCTACTTCGGAACAGCACTATGTTTCGCTTGAAAACCTCCTGCCTCCAGAATGATCTGTTTTTGGAGCAATTTAAAGGTTTATCAGTGGTTTCGACCGTGTAGGTGAGGGAGAGCTCGCTGTGCATAGTCGCAGCGTCTGACTGTGGTTTGTTTTGTAAGGCATTAATATTTTGCCTGGACAGGGCATCTGCCACGAAATTTTCTTTGACAGGTTTAATTAAACTCAACACAAATCTGCTTAGACATATGCCTACTCACCGAACCGTTTTCCCCTTTCAGAATGTCTGTTATGGGTGGCTATGGCGGCAAAGTCTTTGATGAAGACTGTGTAATAGCTGGATACACCAAGGAAAGATCAAACACTGTAGACGCTTTTGATTTCAGGGCATTCTTGAATGGCCGTTAATTTTTCTGGATCGAACTTAGTTCCATCCTTGCTCACTATGAAGCCAAGGTATTCTACACTTTCTTTTAAGAACCTAGTCTTTTCCTGGCTCACCCTCATATTCGCCTCGATCAGGCATTTCAGCACAGTATCGATGTGGCGGACATGGACAGATTCGTTCTCTGAGAAATTTATGACGTCATCTACATAGACGTAACATATTTTCCCGATTTGCTCCCTCAGCACATCGTCTAACGCCCTTTGAAAGATGCTGATGACTGATCTTTGATCACCAGTTTGGATTCAGACGCCTTCATGGAACACGAGAGCAATGCCACCGGCTTGTTGAGTGCATACTAGAGGCCTTCGAAAAGAAGAAGTACTGCTGCGCTGTTATGCTGGATGTTAAATAGGCGTTAGACAGAGTCTGGCACCCTGGACTCCTGTTCAAAATTAAATCCAACCTTCCAAGTTCCCACTTCGCCTTCCTCAAGTCGTACACAGAGGAAAGAGAATTCCGAGTGAGATGCGGATTATCAATCAGCACGCCTAGGCCTATAAGAGCAGGAGTACCTCAAGGCAGTGTTCTTGGACCCATCTTATACACACTCTACACAGCGGACCTTCCCATCACCTCCTCTCGGAACCTCACAGTAGCTACATACGCGGACGACACCGCGTTTTTAGCCTCCGCCACAAATCCTCAGGAAGCTTCAGCCATCATACAAAGACAACTGGATGCTCTAGATCCATGGCTGAAACGATGGATCATCGTGGTCAACGCGGAGAAATCCTCCCACACAACCTTCGCATTACGCAGGTGGGATTGCCCCCCCGTCACACTCAACGGGGAAACCATTCCACCGAATGACACTCCCAAATATCTAGGGCTGACCCTGGACCGCAGGCTCACATGGCGTCCACACCTAATCAACAAGCGCAACCAGGCCGACCTATGACTCAGGCAACTTCACTGGCTCCTGGGCAGAAGATCCAAGCTCAGGGAAAAATTCAAACTACTCACATACAACGTAGTGCTGAAAGCAATCTGGACCTATGCGATTCAGTTGTGGGGCACGGCAAGCTGTTCCAACCGCATTAGAATACAGCGGTTTCAGAATAAATGTCTGAGAACATTATCTAACGCTCATCCGTACCACGAAAACTCAATAATCCACAAAGACCTTGGAATTCCTTCGGTAGCAGAGGAGATCACCCGACAGAGTGAAAGATATACAAAAAGACTGGACAACCACCCCAACCACCTGGCCATCAAGCTCCTAGAAAACAGCCAATCCCTAAAACGCCTGAAAAGGAAATACCCGATTGACCTCCCCCACCAATAGACACCTAAGTCAGACTCATATGATGTACATTCCATGTACCCCCCTTAAGTTAATGTCACCCCCAAATCATTTAATGATTGTCCATTCGGACAGATTTTAAATATAAAATAAGAATAATAACAAAAAAAAAAAAAAAAAAAAAATTTCTCAAGCCGAATGGCAGACGAAAATTCGAATTTGCCACCATTTACCGAAAATGACGTCTTCTCGCGGTCATGCTCCGCAGGGTATATTTGGTGATACCCTGACAAGGATAGTAAAGAATTTTGCCTTGCCAAGATTCGCTAGAATCATGGGAATACTAGGCATCGGGTAACGGTCTGGAATGGTTCGCTCGTTAAGCTTACTAAAATCTATGACCAACCTGTTGTTCGGGTTCCCGAAGGCGTCAGTTTTTGTTCACGACCCACGTCGGGCTGTTATAGGGTGACCTAGAGACCTAGAAGTCGGAAACACTCATGAGATTTGGGTAAGCTCTGGAGTACACCGGTTCATTTTCCTCCTCCTCATTTTCCTTGAACTCCTTTTTAACGGAGGAAGGTACAATAATATCGTTCACATCAGTGAAGTTTACGTTGGGGCAGCTGATATAGTGAAGCTTTTCAGAGATGCCCTGGTATTCTAGTGAGTCCTCTGCTAAGTTTAACTTTACCCCGGCCTATGTTAACAGGTCCAAGCCTATAATAGCATCGAACGCGTTGAAAGAGTCAAGAAGAAAAAATGGGGAGGTGTGCTTGAAAACTTTCAGTAAGCACTTATGTTTCATTTCGGTAGAGCCATGTATTGAGCTCACCGAAAAAGGGCTGACGACCGGCATTACATCTTGCAGCTCCTATACGGATCTTATGTAATTGTTTACCGCGCAGGTGTCGATTAATATCCTTAAACTTCTCCCAGCCAACCCTCGTTCAATGAACGGCAACCGGGAGCGTCCCCTAAAAAATTCAATGAGTCGTCACTGGGAGCGTACTCATTCCCACTGTCGATCTCTTCGACTGCAGCCATTGGTTCTTTTCATACTCTTCTTTGGGGTCTTTGGGCTTAGGAGCCTCTTGGACAACGTTGTTAACACGTTGTCGTCTCGGTCCTGTCGAGCGTTCTGAGGAATTTCTTCTCTTAAAAGAATTCGAATCATTAGGGTGGTTCTTGTTATGCTCAGTGCGCTGTCTAAATCTGGAGGACGAGTCGACCCCCATTGGCTGAGGAGGTTACGCCTGGTTGTCACTATTTGTCTGTCCGTTAACATTACTCTTTTGACGTCTGACATAATGCGGGTTCCCATCCTGTCCCTGCTCTTTTCGGTTATCTCTATTGGGTTTCCCTTGGAAGCAGCTCTTGCCGTTTCCAGTTGTATGCGGTCGTTCATCTACGGCCTTGGCGAAGGAGTTTGCGAACATGCCCCTCTCTATGCTTGCTTCTGCTTCTTAGCCAAAGCCAGTGCAGATGGCAAGTCTTTTGGTTGGGCCGGGAAGACCACAGCTCTGAGGGACTTTTTGAGCGCTGAAATGAAAACATGTAGCGCGTCGGCTCTGACTTCAGCATTAAGCAGGTCAGCCCCCTCTTGTCCATGCGTCATTACGATCTTGTTGGTGACATGCGTTAGCTTTTTCTCAACTTCGTAGTATTGCATTAATGGTAGGTCACCCTGCCTAACCATCTCCAATCCGTGTCTCAAAAGGCGTAAGGATGTCTTGTCCGAGTAGGTACAATCTAGCCTGGCCAAAATGGCACCGAAGTTTATGGTAATACTGTTATATGGGATACCAGTAAGGCTCCAGCTGCGCCACGAATTTTGTTTCTTAATATGACAACAGCTTGGTAATGAGCACTGCTGCCTTTGAAGGGCTTGAAAAGATCGTATTCATATATGACCGATTGTCTCCAGGCCACGTACTCGTCTTGAGTACCGGAGAACTCTGGTACACACTTTATTATGTCTAGAGGTAAGTTGCACCTTACATCGGAATTGACAGAAACCTTTTTATAAGCAAACTCATAAGCAAACCTGATTAGCTAGGGAATTAAAAACTCAGATTGAAACTAAGATTGCTGTTGCGCCAGTGCCTGTCTGACAGCATTGTCGATAAGGGCTTGGATTTAACTGGGGTCCATGGTGTTATCTACCGGGGCACTATCTAACGTCTAAATTATTACCTGGCTCGCTTGTTCCTCCCCCCAGCTATCCTCACTTTCGTATTCAATCTTTACGTTTCTATATTAACCTGCCCAGCTCATTGGTTGGTTAACGCTACACAATATATTCTCGCCGAGCACAAGCGATCGGCTAATTAAGTGCGGCAGGAAAAGGTATGCAATACAATATATGGTTTTTTTTTTTATAATTATTTATGTATTAAAACCGTGCTACAATTTTGCACCTTAACAACACAAGCAAAAAATAGTCTTTATAAGCCCATCGCCGAGCGCTTAGCACGAGGATTTATGTTAATGGAGGTGGAAACGGGGATATATGTTCGTGGAGGGGGAAGCGTCCTCACGAAGCCTTGTCTTTTTAGCCTTCTAAGCGGCCTGGCGGGAAGTAAATTCCTGGCTAGTTCGCTGCGATGGGTGGTAAGTCTGTCTCTGTACATGCTGGTGTGTCTTTTGATCTGCTCCTCCACAGCAGCCAACGTAATTGCTTAAGTCTTAGGATTCACCTCTTGCGAGTGGCTTTAAGATGCGGCAAGAAGGTGAGTCGCTTGTCCAGAGTGATGCCAAGATACTTCACCGTTACTGATTGCTCCCGGATCTGTCCTTCCATTTGGATTGGTGGGATTGTTTTCATCCTAAGTGTGAAGGCAGGGTTGGACGTTTTTCGAGGGTTTATCTTTAGGTTCCACCGTCTGCTGTCTCAAAGCGACATTTGGAGCTATACAGAACGGCAATGTCGTCTGCATATGTGTGCAGACTCTGCATATTCGAGGGGTCTTCCATTTAGTCATCATCGTGTACGGGCAAGTCTGCAGTATAAAATGAGTACAGGAGCGGGCCAAGAACACTGCCTTGCGGGACTCCAGCTCTCATCTAGACCGGCGCAGAGTAAGTGTCGCGGATCTTGACTTTAAATACCCGCCCTTCCAGGTAGGACTTTAGGAGCGAGTAATATGGTGCTGGTAGTAAATCTTTCACTTTGCAAAGGAGACCGTCGTGCCACACCCGAGCAAAGGCTTGTTGGATATCAATAAAAACTGAGTTGCAGTATTCAAGATCATCAAATGCCTGTAGAATGTGCTGCGTAACCCTGTGAACCTGCTAGACACTGCCGTGTCCCTCACGAAATCCAAATTGATGGTCCGGCACAATTCCGCACTGAGTTATAATCCCAGTAAGTCCATTAGCAATGAGTCTTTCCCATACCTTTGATATAGAGGGGAGAAGGCTTATTGGCCGATAGGATTCCGGGTCGTCTTCCGGCTTGCCTGGCTTATAGATCATGTGGATTGCCGCTATTTTCCATTGGGAAGGGAAGCACTGAATCCTTAGCATTGCATTAAAAATAAGTGCCATGTAAAGGATCGCATGATTTGGCAGGGCCTTCAGGTGTCGCCCCATAGCCAATGTCGTGAGTTCCAATCCAACCAACCAGGTACCTTTGTCCACATTTTCGAAGTATACTGGTGAAGAGGCTTTCCCGTATTCTGTTTTCTGGAGGGCAGTAGATGGAACTGAACTCCATGTCACCAAGACCAGTAGCAACTTTCACCATGAAGGTCATGGTGGTGGTCGTGGGAGTGATGATGTTGGTACTTGTATTGCCAATATCAGTTTGGTTAGTTCTGCAAGCAGCGCGAAGCTTGGATGGGGTCTGCTTATTATTAAGCAGCGAGTCAGCAGCAGATTTCCCTTCAGCCATTTGGAAATGTTATATTTTTCGTTTTCGCCTCAAACGAAATCAACAACAAGATAAGCCCCTCTAGTGCGGCTGCGCGCCGGTGGAAGGGCTATGCAATGCCCGATGGTCAGCATGCACTTAGTTTGCAAGCTGTTTTGTTGCCTAATTTTACAGCTTATTGCCGACTCCGCTAGCTGCGGCGTCCAAAAACGGAGCTTTGTGCAGACACAACCAATCGCTATTAATGCAGTTTCGCGACTCTTTTTTTTTTTTATAACTATTTGTTGAGGCATACAGGGTATCTTAAAACACCTTGGTGACCTTGGCATCTATTAATAGTGCCCAAGAGGCTCGCCGGCTAAGTGTGCTTAGCGTTACCATTATGACTAAATTTAAACTTACACACTAACAATATTTACAAAACTTAAAAAAAAATATATGAAGAAAGTAAGACGATGGGGAGTACATCGTTTGGCTTATCATCATCTTGCTGTGCGTCTTGTTGGCAGCCGGTCAATTAGGTCCCTAGGAAATCGCCCATTGAGCCTCCGTTGTAGCGGCTGGAATTTTTTTTTTTTTTATCATTCTTATTTTTTAATTAAAATCTTTCCGAATGGACAATCATTAAATAATTTGGGGATGACATTGACTTAAGGGAGGTACATGGAATGTGTATCTTATGAGTCTGACTTAGGTGTCTATTGGTGGGGGAGGTCAAGCGGGTGTTTCCTTTTCAGGCGTCTTAGGGATTGGCTGTTATCTAGGAGCTTGATGGCCAGGTGGTTGGGGTGGTTGTCCAGTCTTTTTGTATATCTTTCGCTGAGTCGGGTGATCTCCTCTGCTACCGAAGGAATTCCAAGCTCTTTGTGGTTTATTAAGTTTTCAGCTTGCCGTGCCCCACAACTGTATCCCATATGTCCAAATTGGCTTCAGCACTACTTTGTAAATAAGCAGTTTGAGTTTTTTTTTGAGCTTGGACCTTTTTCCTAGGAGCCAGTGCAGTTGTTTCAGTCGTAGGTTGGCCTGGTTGCGCTTGTTGATCAGGTGAGGGCGCCATGTGAGCCTGCGGTCCAGGGTCAGCCCTAGATATTTGGGAGTGTTATTCATAGGGATGATTTCCCCGTTGAGTGTGACGGGGGGGCAATCCCCCCTGCGTAGTGCGAAGGTTGTGTGGGAGGATTTCTCCGCGTTGACCACGATGTTCCATCATTTCAGCCATGGATCTAGAGCATCCAGTTGTCTTTGTACGATGGCTGATGCTTCCTGTGGATCTGTGGCGGAGGCTAGGAAGGCGGTGTCATCTGCATATGTAGCTACTGTGAGGTTCCGAGAGGGGGTGATGGGAAGGTCCGCTGTGTGTAGTGTGTATAAGATGGGTCCAAAAACACTGCCTTGAGGTAGTCCTGCTCTTATAGGCCTAGGCGTGCTGATTGATAATCCGCATCTCACTCGGAATTCTCTTTCCTATTTGTACGACTTGAAGAAGGCGAAGTGGGAACTTGGAAGGTTGGATTTAATTTTGAAAAGGAGTCCAGGGAGCCAGTCTCTGTCAAATGCCTGTTTGACATCCAGCATAACAGCGCAGCACTACTTCTTCTTTTCGAAGGCCTCAAGTATGCTCTCAACAAGCCGGTGGCATTGCTCAGGTGTTCTATGAAGGCGTCTGAAGCTAAACTGGTGATCAGGGATTAGTCCGGCCTCGTCCAGAAGTGGCAGTACTCTACGCAGAAATACTCTTTCAAGTATTTTAGAGATGATTGCCAGCAAACTAATCGGACGATACAATGCTAGATTGGCTTCAGGTTTTCCAGGCTTGAGGAGGACAATTACTTCAGCACGCTTCCACAGTTTCAGGAAGTACCCTAGGCAGCTGTTAAAGATGTTAGCCAGCCTTTGGGAACAGATTAGGGGGCAACATTTTCAGTGCTGTTGCATCAATTCGGTCAGGACCTGGTGACTTGCCATTTTTTAAGGAGTCGATCTCCTGCACAATCTCCTCTGGTTCGACGGGCTGTATTGGCGGGCCAGGAGTACTTGGGCTGTCTACGAACCTTATGATGGCAGCTCTCTCTTCGCCAGTGCATCTTTCGAAAGGTGAAGGCTTCTCTTTCGACCTCAGACCGACACCAGGACCCGTCCACTTTGCGCACGGGTGATATCTTCTTCGCAAGTCTTTTAATGTGCCTCATGACATTCCACAGATTGTGCTGCGGGTCTCCAGGTTCCAGCTCCTTAAGGAATCTATTTAAGGAGTCCTGCCGTAGGACAGTTAGCTTGTCCTTCAGTTCCTTGGTGGCATGATTAAGTGCTGTCTTGTCTCTGGGATTGCGCGATGAAAACCAGACTCTTTTGAGGCGCCTTTTTTCGGCCACGAGGGCCGCGATTTCAGGAGACCACAAGTGCAAGTCTCTTTCAGGTGTTCTCGGTGTAGTCGGAGGAGGTGGGTTCGCAAACTCAGCAGCATTGTGCATCTCTCTGGTTAAGTTTTCGATGACCGCATCTATGTTGCTTGGTGTGGAAAGAGGGGGATCTGAGTACAGGGAGGAAAGCATCCATAACGTAAACTTGGGGGCATTTGTGTGTTTCCCGGTGAGTCTTCTAGGCGGGGTTTTTCTGAGGACGGGGATGTTTAGGAGCAAGTTTACTGCGCTGTGGTCGGATAGCAGTTTATCATAGCTTGAGCATGTTATCTTAGAGTTTACTCTTATGCAAGCCGTTTGCTTTCCAAAAAACTATATTAAGCCTTATTTGCATTACTTTCTCTTGAGGAAGGGAGCTATAAACTGCGTCATCTCCGAGAACATCTGAGAGAACATCTTTGAGATAAACTTTTCCATCATCCTCTCAATTCCTTGGCTGTGTTGCGTGGTTTCCTAGAAGTACGTCCCTGTAACTCGTACCATTGATGAGAGTTGTTATCTGGATGAGAGGTGGTTTGTTGCTACTCTCAACGGGTCTGGCTTTAGGAGATTGCTGCGCCTTTGCCTTTTTGTAGGCAGGGAATCCTCTGAACGATGCAGGGTGATCAGCTTGACAATGTAAACAGCATGCTTTCTCGGCATCTTTTTTGGTGCATGACCCTGTGATGACCCTGTTCCAGGAAACAGTAGCGCTGAGTGTGTCCGAACCCTTGGCATCTGAAACATTGTGGAACATCGATAAACTTCAGTGGGGCTCAACGGTGACGACTGACCTGCAAATCCTCTTTATTTTGAAAATCTCTGTGTTGTTGCTCGCTGGTTCTAGATTAACAAAAAATATCCGCAGTGGTTGTTTGGATTTCCTGCCAATGGGATTGTGCAGATCCCTCACAGTATGGCCGTATTTGGAGTTCTTCTTTAATATCAGTCTGGTCCGTTGAGTGGTGAAGTCCCTTGATGACCGCCCTGTACGCTCTCTCGTCCTTTAGTTGGAAGGTGCGGTGCCTTTTGTTATGTGCCACGAGGTGCTGGCGTAGGGCTGTGTAGGACTCCTTGTTTGGCATCATTACGCGTACATTATTATTTCTCTCCGTTTTGTATGAGAAGTCCTTTTTGGTACCCACGAGAGTAGTTATCATCTTGACAACCGCGGTAATGTCGGCCACGCATGGGATGTAGATCGGGGGAGGCTCGAGGGTTTTCGGGATCGGGTTCGGTTTCACTGCCGTTTTAGATGCCACTGCCTCTGAGTCAGTTTCGGGTTCGTCATGTTCGTCGTCATCTTCTTTGCTTGAAAGGAGGTCAAAAGGGGTTGTTTGCCTGCTTGCTGCGCAGAGCTGCGCTGGTGCTAGGCGTGACGTCTGGCTCCTCTCCTTGCCTATTACGCGCGGGCTTGCGCTAGAGTCTCTGATCGAGCTGCACTTCCTTGCTTTGAGGGCCTTCTTTCAGGGCTTTGTTTTGCCGAGATTGATGGCACGAGGCGGGGCCTGTCAGTCCATACTCTAGGTTGGACTGCAACGGCAGCAAAGGGGCAACGGACATAGTGGGACTCCGCTCTTGGCAGCCCGACCCGAACCGTAAAATGCGCAGTCCACCAAGTCCCAAGTGCGGGCAGGTCGTAAAAAAACAAAAAAAAAATAAATAAAATTGGAATAACAAAACACAAAATTCCGAAAAATAATTCAATTTAACAACGAAAACCAAGTTCCTTCTTTATGAACGATTTTTCAGTGATGATTCATCTTTACTGACGCTTCAAAAAAGGACAATATCACAGCACTCACGAAAACATAAATCAAGAAACCATAGTCTTAAAAGCTGTCGGTACACTAACTAATATATCAATCTTCACCGCAGAAGCAGAAGCGATCCTGATCACGGTAGAACTCGGAAGCGCAAGAGAAAAAAGAAGAATTCATCTTATGTACGTACTCTTTTCCCAGTCTATCCACAATAAAAAAATATCAACAACAATGAACCAAAAGTCTTTAAAATACGTAAAATAATCGTCCGAAACAACAAAACTTCTAATGTTGCTGTGGACACGAAGGAATAAATAAAATGTGATAAGTAATTAGTGTAGTGGAATTAATACACTAAAACTGCCAGAAGGCCTTAACCGCTCTGGCAATAAATATTGTACCTCCTGAATTTAGTTTCTAAGATACAATTTAATAAAAAATAATACCCTCTGCAAGGGTATAAAAAAATTTACATAACATAAAATGTTTGAATAGTAGCCCATGCATATTTTGTTGCGTCTACATGAAGTTATTTTATATTCTACAATAATTTAAAAGCGAATAAGTTCAAACAACATTAATTCACAATGGCTGACGATGAAAAAAAAAAGAACCGGTAATTTATTACTTTAACATATGCTATCAGTTACTTGGAATTAATTTCTTAGGTGGATAATAGACCAGAGTTTTTTTGGAACTATTTAACTAAAACCATGCGGCTGAAGCTAGAAAAATGGACGAAAATGATAACAACCAACGAGTATAGGGTAAGATAAAATGCCAAAATGTATTTTTGTTATGTACGTTCATTTGCATATGTATATTTGTAATTATCCATTGAGTTACCATTGTTTTTGTAATGTTATTTTTTCTGTTAATGTAGTAGATTAGTTTGATATATTTATAATTGTGAACTTAACTACTGTCTTATTTTTGGTGCCCTTCAAATATCGTAATATTCATTTGGCACCCACTTCAAGCTCTGTGTGGGGATCCACATTTCGTTGTGCCAATTTTGCAACGGAATGCAGAATACCTAGCCGGGTTGTCATCACCAGGTACATCAGTGAACTGATCAAAGATTGATACGCCGTCTGGGTGACTGTTTTCGTCATCGCATTTTACCTGAAAGCTTGCCTGAAAGATGCTACCAAGTTCAAAATGACGCACAAATTGCATGCCAACGAAATGAGTTAGAGCGCCGCCATCATCGACCACATTCAATTCGCCTGAATTCGCTTCTGAAACACTGTACAATGACTTATGCAGCTTTAATACAAGTTCTGGCTAATCTTTATCCAAAAACTTATCCAGTGGCCTCATACAGCCCGCGCCATCAAAGACTCTCAGATGGGATGTTGACGTCTCAGATCGATTCCGCAGATAGACTACCGTGTTAATCCTCTCTTCAAAATCTTCTCTTCTCGTCAACTCTCGAATGCACCAGTACACTCCGCGCCATCGCCATTGTTCTATTGGCACGCACCGCCACATTATTTTGCTGAGGAGTGTTAGGAACACTTAGATGCCGCTTTATGCCATAACTCACGAAGAAATTTTCAAATTGGCTACATATTTTCTATTGTCGAAATAACGGGCACCACCAAGTGAGGGTTTGCTCATTGGTCCACAAATGTCATTGTCCACTAAGCCAAGGACGTCACGCGAACGATTCACCAAGGCTTTTCCGAACTTTTAGCATATTTTGCGTTTTACACATGTTTTACATATGTACATGTTCTTTTTCGTCACCCACGACGGCTAAACCAACCACCAATGTTGTTCTTGATCATTTTCCGCAAACTGGCGTAATTCAGGTGATCGAATCGATTATGCCATTCTCTGATTTGCGTTACTTTAGACTGTGAAACAAAGTAATTTTTCACATCATTCTCAAACATAAATAATCCATTTTTGTTCGTGCTTCACACGATTCATTCTTTCCAAACTGTACTTTATCGACTACCATCCCCTGATGGCTGTGTGAAAACGTTGTACATGATGAATGTGCCGCGTGTATTTAAATATTTAAAAATTTGACTTTTGTTCCACTAGAAAAATCATCTGGCCCACTGTGCGTCATCTGTTCACAAAGTTTTAATACACGGAGAAGACATCATCAACAGTGTTGCACTTTCTATTGGTATAATGTCTGAAGAAGCACTTGAAGCCAGGAACAAAGATTTCAGAAACACTCGTCTAAACCATTCCCGTAAGGACGAAAGGAGTAATATAATGGAGGATGTTAAGAACGGCTTTGTCGAAATCTTCTAACACTAGTTGCAAAGAATTCAATTTTGATAAAACCTTGACTGGGCTTTTGATTAATTTCGAATACAATTTAAATAAATCAGATTCGTCAGATTCATCCGATTCCGATTAATTTCTGATGAGAAATAGATAATAAATTTATCAAAAGTCCAAAATATAAATTTACAGTCAAATTTTTTTTTTGTTTAATCGAGTTATTATTAATGTTCCGCTAGCTGGGCAGCCTGGCCCACTGTGTACTGGTGGCCTAGACTTTTGTTGTACGTGTAAAAGTGTTGTTTAGAATGTGATGCGATCTTTCTACAGACTTAGAATTAACTGTTTGTTTAAATGAGACTTAGTTTTCGTCGTCGTTACCATTCTATAAATTTAACCGTGGGCGTGCAATGTTTTGATTTTGAAATATATTATTTCTTGTCCACAATTGAGACATTCTGCATGTGTTTGCAACCAATTCTTATAAAAATGGTGGTTTTATATTAGCCAGTTTCTAACATTAGCCTTACTTTCAGCCTTATCTTGAGTGCTGTGATTAATATATTAAATTTAAAATTATTCTTCACTTCTGTTAATTTTTATTGGGGATCGAAAGGCTTGCAATCTGCTAACTAACAATTTTGTATTATTCTTGGGAATAATATTGGTCTATTGAACCTAACTACATAGTCCCTAAAATGTTTATGATCGTAACAAAGCTGCAATCTTTTGTAGTTCCTGATACATATCTATTAAATCGTCATCTTTGTTTGCCCATATTGTTTTTCTCCTGTGAAACCATCGGGTTAAGGCCAAGAAATCCGAAATGAGCAAAATATTTAAGGTTGCTTCTAATTTATTATTTATAAACTGACTCGTCTCGGCTTCCCGTAAAGATTCCCCTGGTATGAAGAGACTTTTGTTACTTAAGAAAGTACTTCCCCTTTTTTTAAGAATATATAAGAATATTTAAGAAATAGTGGTGCAAAAGCCAATTTTTGTTCTTCCACAAATCCGGGAATTTCTGGATTGCTTCGCGCAAATTGCGCATAACTTGCAGGTGAGTCCAACGTCTCTTTAGCAATGTTCATGCGATGCTGTTTTTGGGCGCAATTGAGCAATTTTGGTACGAATTTCGCGGCGACCAGTCACATGCCCATCAATCTGTAACGGTGATTCGACGATTGGCCAATACCATTTTCTCCACTTCATAAATTTTTCATCTGTTGATGAAGTGCTCAGGCGTCCGGAACGCTCTTCGTCGTTCAAATCTTCTCGGCCTTCTGAGAACATTTTGTACCACCGATACACGTTGCTTCGCTCCAAGGTAGCTTCTCCGTATGCCACAGTCAACATTCGGAATGCATCCGCGCACCTAATTTCGTTTTTCACACAAAATTTGATACAGGTTCTTTGATCCATTTTTTGAATAGGTAAAAATCGATGACGATGCAAAACACGTGCATGTAAAGCAAAAATTCAAAATGGCCGAGCTTGTCGGCATAAGTGACAGACATGAGTACCAACATAACGCACAAAAAAAATCGAAATTCGATTATATTTAACCCGCAAAAATTCAAAATTCGCGACCAAATCTTATATGACTAAAAAAGAATTACATATCACCAGGAAAAGAAAAATAATATGAAGTTATAATAAGGAATGGGGTAAAACATAAAAGAATTACAATAAGAATTAAATATACAGTACCCTATAAGGTAGAAGACTTAGGAGGTTTAGGTGAGGTGTAGTTCAGCGGCGTTTGCTGCTGTCCGTGGAATCTTGGAGTGGAACTGCAATTGGTTGTAGCAAGTCCTCTCATGATGATTACGGTGAAGAGTTATTTTACTTTATAATTGCTGGCTCTGTGGCTCAATAATTTTATCAATGATAAGTTATTACGGCTTAAGCCGGAGCAATGTTATATTGGTGAAGCGTAAGCTTTCGTACCGTGGACAGAACTGAAGTACAAAAATATTTCAAAGCATAAGTCTACCCTAGCTCCAATGCATCACGCCATAAAATCGTTGTTGGCACGCCGACTCAGCATTCCATGCATTGCAATTTGGCACTCCGGATAAGAAGTGTTTGATTACCGCTGCTGGACGTTCTCAGCGAGGGGCGCTGAAATCATTTTGGGCGCATCAGAATTGTTTACCATATGTGAAGATACTAAGTTACTAGGGTACTGTTTATGTAAAACTACTTAGTTGCTGAATCAGATACATCGAGGGCTCTTTTCAGTTATTAACTTACACGCACTGAATTACACCATTCAAACAAAAATTGATTTGGTGACATACAAATCAGTTGATTCCATAACAAATTCTTATTATGGATCTTTTGAACTCTTTGGAGTTACCAGGATTTCCACCACATAACTTGCAACTCAAGTTTGTACAGTTATTGTGATATATTCGATTTTCGGTAAAAAGACATGCCGAATTTTATGGAGGTAACCATTATTAACGGAAAGTACTCACGTAAAATGTATGTATTCCTCGAATACGAATGACTCCGACTGATTTTCTGTGACTTCAAACGATTACAATTTGCCGTTCTCCTTGCGTTCGCAATGACAATTAAAAAGTCACAAGGCCAATCGTTAAGTTTTAGTTTTAGTTTAGGATAAATTTAGAAAATCATTCTTTTTCACATGGGCAGTTATACAGGGTGCGTTATGAAAGTAATGCGCATGGTTTCATTGTCACGTAATTACCTGTCGTAGCACGCTCGGACCTGTCTGAAAATTTGAGGCGGAGTCTCTCCTTTCCAACGCGCTCGGTCTCAGTTCGCTCTGAGCAATAGAAGTGGTAGGACGTGTCGTAGAGCGAAGTCATTTTTTCTGTTGTGTCACGGTGCGATGGAGCGTTCGCTGGAACAGCGGTACGCCATAAAGTTTTGTGTGCGACTTGGCAAATTTTACTGTAACTGGGGATGAATCCTGGATGTTCGAGTACGATCCAGAATCCAAACGACAGAGCTCCGAGTGGCACACACAACCCAAGAAGGCGCGCATGAGCAAATCTCGTATCAAAACAATGCTGATTGTCTTCTTTGACGTCCGAGGAATCGTCCATTTTGAGTTTGTACCGCAAGGACAAACTGTCAACGGAGCCTTTTTCCAAGAGGTACTCAAGAGACTGAAACGCCGAGTCGTACGCGTCAAAGACGTCAAAGACGTTTTCATGCTCCACCACGATAACGCCCCCAGCCACACGGCCTTCGTCGTCACCAACTTCTTGACACAGAAGAAGATCTCAGTTGTGCCCCAGCCTCCTTAAAGCCCTGACTTAGCTCCGTGCGACTTTTTTTTGTTCCCCCTACTGAAGAGAGAGCTAAAGGGAAAACACTGGGAGTCGGTGGAGAACATCCAAACTCGCGTAACAAGGTTCCTGAAAGGCATTTCTGTCGAGGAGTTTCATGGTGCTTTCCAGGCGTGGCATACACGTCTCCGCAAGTGTATTGACGCAGGAGGGGACTATTTTGAATAATTTTAATAATTTGTACTGATTGGATCAACAAATATATTTTTCCTAGAAAATGCGCATTACTTTCATAACGCACCCTGTACGATGCGTGTTCACGAGTTGGGAAACCATCCGCTTTGTCCGTGCGACTTTTTTTTGTTCCCCCTACTGAAGAGAGAGCCAAAGGGAAAACACTGGGAGTCGGTGGAGAACATCCAAACTCGCGTAACAAGGTTCCTGAAAGGCATTTCTGTCGAGGAGTTTCATGGTGCTTTCCAGGCGTGGCATACACGTCTCCGCAAGTGTTTTGACGCAGGAGGGGACTATTTTGAAGAATTTTAATAATTTGTACTGATTACAATATATATATTATATATTGTATTGTATATTGTATATATTGTATATATTATACAACAAATATATTTTTCTTAGAAAATGCGCATTACTTTCATAACGCACCCTGTACGATGCGTGTTCACGAGTTGGGAAACCATCCGCTTTGTTTGTGTTAACGTCGGGCCAAAAAACAGAAAAATGTGGTTTACCAAAGAGCACTTCAAAGAAAAGGATAATTTGCGGACACGTATAACCTCAGCGGATGCAAGTCATTAAGTGGAAGGCATGTGGGTCTCCACTGAATGCCAAGAAGAAGGCAATGCTTGATACCAAGATTCCTATTCCCACCTACAGCGGCAGCTCAAACCGCTTTGGGTTGCGTGCGCAAACCAAGGAATTGAGTGAGCAGCCCAGTACCAGCTATGAAGCAGCTATTGCTGCTGTCAAACGTGAGGCATCCTCACCTGGCATTATCAGTACACCTTCCAAGGCGCAACTTAAACCCCCTCCGATGGTTTTGGAAGGTGTTGAAAGCGCACCCCTGCTGATGGACAACATCTCAAAAATCACTGATCTGAACAAGGTCTCTGCCAAGTCATCGATGGGCGGAGTCCTGAGGCTCTACGCGACAGACGCTAGCACCTACCGCAGCATAGTCACCTGGCTCGAGACCAAAAAGCTTGAGTTTCACTGCTACCAGCTCAAGGAGGACAGGCCATACCGAGTCTGCGTTAAAGGACTGCACTACAGTACGCTCCATCACGAAATCATTGATGAACTGAAAAGTCTCGGTCACAAGATGCTAGAGATTCATTGAAAAATCGTTCTTTAAAAAGGAACTTTGTATTGGGTGTTAAAATGAATTTTTTTTCGGAATTTAGTGTTTTGTTATTCCAATTTTTTTTTTACGACCTGCCCGCACTTGGGACTTGGTGGACTGCGCATTTTACGGGCCGGGTCGGGCTGCCAAGAGCGGAGTCCCACTGTGTCCGTTGCCCCTTTGCTGCCGTTGCTGCTGTGACAAATTATGTGAATAAACGTTAATTGAACTCCAACCTAGAGTATGGACGTCAGTCAGGCCACGCCGCGTGCCATCAAGCTCGGCAAAACAATGCCCCGCAAGAAGGCCCTCAAAGCAAGGAAGTGCAGCTCGAGAAGAGACTCAAGCTGGAGTTCTTCTTACTCGGAGCCCAGCGAGATCAAGCGCAAGCCCGCGCGTAATAGGCAAGGAGAGGAGCCAGACGTCACGCCTAGCACCAGCGCAGCTCTGCGCAGCAAGCTGGCAAACAACCCCTTTGCCCTCCTCTCAAGCAAAGAAGATGACCACGAACATGACGAACCCGAAACTGCCTCAGAGGCAGTGGCATCTAAAACAGCAGAGAAACCGAACCCGATCCCAAAGACCCTTAAGAATAATATAGAACCAGCGAGCAACAACACAGAGGTTTTCAAAATAAAGAGGATTTGCAGGTTAGTCGTCACCGTAGAGCCCCCACTGAAGTTCAACGATGTTCCACAATGTTTCAGATGCCAAGGGTTCGGACACACCCAGCGCTACGGATGTTCTCGCAGATGATGCAGTTTATAGCTCCTTTCCTCAACAGAAAGTAAGGCAAATAATTCTTTATAAGTCTTCTTCTCTGACGGAGACGATTTTAAGGTCTGTTTCGTTTTTTTTCGTTCTGGATATACCAGGGTGCTCTAGTGATTCTTCTTAGTATTCTTGATTGAGACCTTTGCTTGATATAAATGATCCTACTGCTTGCCCATAGTTGGGAGCCTCCCCAGCTCACATCAGTTACGCTCCCAGCTCTCCCACTCTCAACTCTTCCGCTCTCAGCAACCTCAGAAACCAATACCACATCTGCAGCAACTATAGCAACATCAACTACAGTTTGCTATGCTTCAATGCCGATACGCTCTTCTTCAACGAATATTAAAACGCCCACAACCTCAATTCCCGCTCCACCAATAAAAAA
The DNA here is from genome assembly GCA_035047325.1 of Drosophila vallismaia. Lineage (NCBI taxonomy): Eukaryota > Metazoa > Arthropoda > Insecta > Diptera > Drosophilidae > Drosophila > Drosophila vallismaia. The sequence goes on along the minus strand of JAWNPU010000039.1, from coordinate 47,281 downwards.
CAAAACTTAACTCATACAAATAAAGCGAAAACTAAGCCCGCAAAATTCTTCAACGGGTAATAAATCAAAAATAATTTGTGACAACAAGAGAGAAAACTAATATGCCCAACAATGTTAACCGATTTGCCAAATTCTGATAAAGACATTAAGAAGACCCCTAATCCGCCTCCAATCTACATCAGATAAAAATGTTCCAGCGCCCTCGTAAACAAAATAATGGACCTTATTTGGAAAGACAGTTTCCACATAATTCCCCTGACCAAGGGCAACATTCATGAAACAAAAGTGCAAGTCAAAACGGAAGTAAACTTCAGAGCGCTTACCAAATACCTCAACGATGCCAGGAAATACTTTTATACGTACCAACTAAAAAGCAGCAAGGAACTACAAATAGTTATTAAAGGCCTTGAGCCTGAAATAAATCCTGAGGAAATATCAGGAGCCCTAATAGAACAAGGTTTTAAGCCGAAAACAGTTATCAACATATTTAACAAAGATAAAAAGCCACAACCTCTTTTCAAGGTGGAACTTGAACCAGACTCATGGGCATTGAAGAAAAACAAGAGTCACCCCATTTATAAGCTGCAATATCTCTTACACCGTAGAATCTCTGTTGAAGAGCCGCATAAGCGCAAAGGACTAGTACAGTGTGCAAATTGCAAAGAATATGGCCATACAAAAACTTATTGTACCCTTCGCACTGTATGTGTAGCTTGTGGTGAGCTTCACAGCTCTGTTAACTGCCCATCAAACAAAGCCGACCCCGGCATGAAAATTTATAGTAACTGCGGAGGAAACCAAACAGCAAACTACAGAGGTTGCCCTGTATATAAGGATCTAAAAAATCGGCGTGGGCAAAGCACGCCGAGCACAATTATACCTTCAAAACATACACCTCATGACCACTTAAACAGTCTGACCAACAGGAACGTAACATTTGCAAGTGCGCCTAAATGAGGTCTTGCATCTACAAATCCTACAACTCCATTCGCACCCGCTGAACAAAACAAGGTAAATGCTTATCAGCCAACAGGACAGCCATAAGGCCATATTGAAACAATGATCTTTACCTTCATAGAAGCTGGGGTTCCTCAAGGCAGCGTACTTGGCCCAAAACTATATCTACTATATACAGCCGATATACCAACATCGAGGCAGCTAACTATATCTACATTTGCCGATGACACTGCAGTCCTGAGCCGCTCTAAATGTTCACGGCAAGCTACTGCACAACTTGCTCTCCACGTGGCAAATATCGAGAAATGGCTTTCTGACTGGAGAATAAAAGTCAATGAACAGAAATGTAAACACGTAACTTTTACCCTCAACAGACAAGATTGCCCTTCGCTCATACTAATTAACACTGTTATACCAAAATCAAATGAAGTTACGTATCTAGGTATTCATCTCAGACGACTCACTTGGCACATCGTAGACACATCGAGGCAAAAAAAAACACACCTCAAACTAAAAGCCAATAGTCTACATTGGATTCTTAGTATACGCTCTCTCCTGAGAACCACCACCGGCGCACCGTGGTACGTTCGAAGTGATAACTTACATAGGCATTTATTCATACTTCCGGTCAGAGATAAAATAGCCAAACAAATGGAAAAATGTAGCAACAAACTACGTGCCCATCCGAACAGGTTTGCGAGCGACTTAACACGGCTATCTAGCCGAACCCGACTTCGTCGTAATGATAAGCCAACCCAATGTTAATTATTAGGGCCACACAAACCCATATCAGTTGCAATAGTAACTGTTAGTTAAGTACTTCTTAAGATTTATAAACTTATTGTTAGTATCATAAGGAGAAGCTTCAATAAATAAAGAAAATCTATAAAAAAAAAAATAATAATAATTTGCCAATTCATATGCCCCTTCTGCATGGCCATTAAGTGAGAAGAGAGTTGAGTTGCTTGCACCGGGCATTTGGATAGTCCTAAGATCGCTGTGTCGTTAGCAAACGTAGAAATTGTTAGTAGTCTGCTTTTGTGTATTGGTATCTGCTGTATAAAAAACGTATAGCGTTGGTCCAAGTACGCTACATTGGGGAACTCCAGCGTTTGTAGCGTGGTCATCGGACATGTCAGAGTTGCATTTCGCACCAAAGGCTCTGTTGTTAAGATACGACTTCAAGAGTTTGTGGATGTTTTGGGGAAGCAATATTTAATTAGATCCTTAATCCATTTAGACATCCAAAAATATTCCATTTCAATATTGCCGTTTTTTGAAAGCAGTTAACAGTTAATGGTTGTATATTTTTCCCAAAAACCGAACTGATGCGCTGCAACAAGGTTCGTGTTCGGCTGGAACATATGTTGAAGATGCGTTGCAAATGGGGTAGCTTTACCGCTGCGGGTCCATCACCCTGTGATATTTTTTAATGGTGACTGCTTGATAAAATGCAAAAAAAAAAAAAAGAATTTTATGACAACATTTTCTTTTTAGTGGATGTTTTTGTTCTCTGTACAAATTTGGATATTTGGATTCGCGCATCGATATGGCGTGTTTATTTTCAGTGCTCCGAAAATATATAAATAATACTGCAAGTGAAAAGTGAATAATTACCAAAAATTTAACACAAAACAAGTGAGAAAAAGTTATCTTCGGCTTGCCGAAGATGGTATACCCTTGCAGATCTTTACACAATTGCAATAAGTACTTATGTAAAAATCAGAAGTCTTTTCAAAATTAGAAAGACTTGCTTTTACCATAGATCGGTCATTTGTATGGCAGCTTTATGATATAGTGGTGCGATCCGGAACTTCACAATCCAAACTTTCCGATCCAAACTTTCACAAATCCTGTATAGCTATGTCAAATGAATAAATGTTGAATTCGGTTGCAATAGCTGGGAAAACAAAAAAGTTTTCCATACAAAGACTTGAAATCTGATTGATGCAGCTATATGATATAGTAGTCCGATCCGACCGATTTTTAAACTTGATCTGCGTGCAACAAAAATAAAGATCTGGTAAAAATTTAAAAAAAAAATGCTAGCTTTAAAACTACTGTCTATTTTTTGCATAGAAACAGACGGACATGCTGATCAAGAATATGTATACTTTGGGGGTCGGAGATGCTTCCTTTAATGCGTTACATATTTCTGAACAAAATTATAATACCCTCTGCAGGGGTATAAAAATATCGAAAAGAAGCTGAATGCGATGTATAATCGCTTATTAAAATAGTTGTGCAAACCCGGCTTTTGAGCAGCTATTTTATTTCAAAGAAAATGATTAAACAAAAACTAATACACGAACTCGTACATTGAGTCAAAACTACATTGGCGCTCAACGTTAACAAGAGCTAGACAAACGTCATCTCTCATTGCGGAAGTGTACGAAATTAATGCAAACGTCGATTGGCCACGGTCAATCACCCCCAACCCGACACATGAACTTATGCCAACAACGAACGAGAGAGCTCCTTCTTGCATACCGGCAATAGCAACGATAAGCCACAGAGAACTTACCTGTCCCACGATAATCAAAACTTCGACTTTATTAACTACTGCACTCACAACAATAAAAAATACTACAAAAGTATCGACTGCAACGCTCGTTTTTGCTGAATCAGTAATAAAGACAAACACTAAAAACTGGGCTGAATCGCTACATCGAAATAAAAAGAAAATTGAGCCCACAAAATTCTGCGGCAGGAAATAAAATAAAAATCCACCAGCACACTCTAAGTCAGCGAACTGGGTCTGAGAATATTGGCAAATATTGATAAGGACCCAGCACTAACGAAGGAGACGAAAAGAAGCCAAAGTCCTTCAAGTCATTCTCCAGAGAGCTTCATGACTCGGCTCATTGCACGACAGACAAAAGCGTACACCAAAAGGTGAAAAAATTGTGGGGGTAACCGCACAGGAAACTATAGAGGCTGTCGAATATATGTATATTATAATGATGTTTGTTTATATTATATTATATGTAGAACGCAGAACGGTTAATGATATGATGATACAATGCGACTAATTTATCGATCGCGACTGGACTGCTACATTCCCATCCTGGCCTTCGCCCTCCGACCCGGATGACAACAGCTCTTCATTCTCGGTGATGAATTTCCACAGTTTCATCTTATCACAACTGGTGGCTGTGACAACTGAACCCTCGACATTTGTTGCTGCCTTTTTCACATCATAGTGACCGTTTCGTTTAATTTTGAATTGGCATTTCGTCCACTTTATTTGCAACCCATAGGCAGCGGCGGCTTGCAACACCTTTTCCGTCTTCTGCATGCATTCATCGGCTGTAACGGCATATAGGTAAAATAATATCGACCATGTACAGCTGCAGGATATCTTCGTTTATTAGCTTTTGAAAAATATGGTTCACAAAACGTATAAATGCGGCTGGTGAATTTCGGAACCCGAACGGCGCTTTATTGAACTCAAAAAGTCCCTCTCTTAGACACTACTTTTTTCTTCGACTGGCACGTGGAAAAATCCGTTTATATTGTGAAATATTTGGCAGCTTTTAGTTTCTCCAGGACATCTTCGATCAAAGGCATAGGAAAGCAGTCCTGCAACACCATACTATTTAGATTGCGGTAGTCTATGCAGACTCTGAGCGTTTCATCTTTCTTCTTAACAACAACGACTTTGCTTACTACGTGGGATGACGACTTTCTCACGATGCCTTTCTCCAACCAATCCTTAACTTGGGCTTTGACAGCTTCAGCTTCTTTGGCGGACAACCGACTCGGTGATTGGCAGAATGGTTTCAGCACTCCATCTGGATGGATTTGCAGCTGGATTGGACACTGTTTAAGGACATCAGGCGGCTGATAACTGTTCTTAATCAACTGCTCGACCGGATTTTGATACTTCGGCGGTGCTGAGATGATATTTGACTCTTCAAATACGCTATATACATTAAAGGGATACTCATCTGTTGCAGTCTAGTCTGTTGTTTCTAGCTCATGAAACAAAAACCCATTACCATCGAAAGCCAAACAGAACTTTTTAATGAAGTCATACCCCAACAGCGCTTCATGGTTCAAGTTGCAAGCTTGATACAACGAGGAATTTATGTTCAGTCTGGACTTGATATACCTCAACTTTTGCGTTAAAACATCCGATTGGTTTGGTACCGGCATTGCCCAAACCGCGCAACGTAGACTCGCATTTGTTCATTTCAACAATTTACAAATACAAATACTTACAATTGTTACAACAGAGCCTGTGTCGACAAGGCTATCAACTCTTACACCATTTATAGCAGTTGTTTTGACGCGGCTACGGGCCAAAATTATTTGCACTGTCTCGATTTTATTTTTGCAATCACGCGCAATATGACCGTTCTCGTGGCAACTGAAGTATTTAGTTTCCGCGCCGCAATTTTGTCTCCTATGCTCCGATGAGCCACAGTTAAAACAAAATTCTTTTTTTCTCTTTGTTTGTTTGTTTATAGCTGTTCCCGAACAGAAAAAATTCTGAGTTCTTATTTTCCTGCTCGCAACTTAGTTCATAAATAAACTTTTTCCTCTTTGAGCGCTTTATACGATTTTCAACCAAACATAGCAAATTTAAATTCGCTTTTTATATTAAGGCCGTTTATAATATAACGCAACACGGCAGCACCTTCGACATTTCCGATCCTCGCTAGTTTTTCCATGCTCAGCATGTACAGGGTGCGTTTTGAAAGTAATGCGCATTTTCTAAGAAAAATATATTTGTTGATCCAATCAGTACAAATTATTAAAATTCTTCAAAATAGTTCCCTCCTGCGTCAATACACTTGCGGAGACGTGTATGCCACGCCTGGAAAGCACCCTGAAACTCCTCGACAGAAATGCATTTCAGGAACCTTGTTACGCGAGCTTGGATGTTCTCCACCGACTCCCAGTGTTTTCCCTTTAGCTCCCTCTTCAGTAGGGGAAACAAAAAAAAGTCGCACGGAGCTAAGTCAGGGCTGTAAGGAGGCTGGGGCACTACTGAGATCTTCTTCTGGGTCAAGAAGTTGGTGACGACGAAGGCCGTGTGGCTGGGGGCGTTATCGTGGTGGAGCATGAAAACGTCTTTGATGTCTGGCCTGACGCGTACGACTCGGCGTTTCAGTCTCTTGAGTACCTCTTTGTAAAAGGCTCCGTTGACAGTTTGTCCTTGCGGTACAAACTCAAAATGGACGATTCCTCGGACGTCAAAGAAGACAATCAGCATTGTTTTGATACGAGATTTGCTCATGCGCGCCTTCTTGGGTCTGGGAGAAAATTGTCAGAGCTTCTATTGCTCAGAGCGAACTGAGACCGAGCGCGTTGGAAAGGAGAGACTCCGCCTCAAATTTTCAGACAGGTCCGAGCGTGCTACGACAGGTAGTTACGTGACAATGAAACCATGCGCATTACTTTCATAACGCACCCTGTATTCATGGAAAGACTCTGGCTATTCTTCTTTCGTTCTCGCAACAATTTATGTATATCAGCTTTGTTCCAACTGCACTCAAATTCTTCTATGAGTTTCTCTTTGAGCTCTTCAAAATCACTCACGCACTATGACTCTAAAAACAACTTGGCCACACCAGTAATTTTTCCCCGCGCTCGTAGGCATCAGCATTACGTTCAAATATATCGAACCACTTTGCGACAGACACTGAATAGCCATCAAAATCACTCACAATTTTCTCAAAATTGTCAACCGATATTTTCGTTTGAGTTTCTCTTCGTTCGTCAATTTCGACCATTAGTGCCAACAACTGTATAAGTTGTTGTATTTGAACTTTAACTTCATTGCTTTCATCCCGTGATGATATCTGTCCTTCTTTTCTACACTCTGATTTTTCTAAAACTGTGTCAACGCTCTCGTTACTTGTTACTTGTGCTATTTTACGCGGGGTTCTACTCAACTTTTCGATTCTTTTTTTGGGAAGCAGTTATCTGTTGTAACTGCGACTTTACTGCTGCTCAACTTTACAACTGTTCGACTTTAAACAGTCTACAACACATAAACCTCTTGCGCCAACAATTTATTGACGGCTTTTCTACTTTTTTACTGTGCACACCACGTGCACTGCAACTGCGACTGTTCTTTTACTAATACATATTGAACCGGACGAGCCCCCAAATTTAAGATTAATTATTTTAATGATGTTTATTTCTATTAAATATAGGTTCTTTGGGTTCTTTAACGACCGCGACTGGACTGCTCTCGACTGCTGACTACTGACGACTGTGCAACGACAACTGCCGATCGACGACTGCCAACTCCGTGTTAAAGAGGGTAGGTGGCAGCACTCTTGTATGTTGCAACTTTACATATATACATGTAGGATATTTATTGTTTACACAATTGTTTATCTTAATAATATTTGGTATTATAATAGTTTGGTAATTCTATTTAGTGTTTAAAAAAAGATGACTCGTGCCAACACTTCTTGATCTCCGGACATACGACGACTACACAACTTTGCCTTACTCCGGACACGACGACTATTCGGCTTGACGATCTTTTTCTTACTTCCCAACTTTCAACTCGTTCTTTTCTTCCTCGACTGTCTCCTCCACCTCTGCCCACGCTCACGACGCCACCCCTTGCGATGACCATCGATCATCGCATATCGATAACCATCGTTACATTCGGCCATCCTGATCACTGTCGCCTGACCCGGACGACCATAGATCCTCACTTGTAGACGCGAATTTCCATAACTTCATATTCTCTATACATGTTGTAGTTATTGTAGGGCCTTCCACCTGAGCTGCTTTCCGTACATCGTTACATACATGTAGGATATTTATTGATTACACAATTGTTTATCTTAATAATATTTGGTTATAATAGTTTGGTTATAATAGTTTGGTTATAATAGTTAGTGTCTAATAAAAAGATGACTCGTGCCAACACTTCTTGATCTCCGGACATACGACGACTACACAACTTTGCCTTACTCCGGACACGACGACTTTTCGGCTTGACGATCTTTTTCTTACTTCCCAACTTTCAACTCGGTCTTTTCTTTCTCGACTCACTCTTCCTCTGCCCACGCTCACGACGCCACCCCTTGCGATGACCATCGATCGTCGCATATCGATAACCATCGTTACATTCGGCCATCCTGATCACTGTCGTCTGACCCAGACGACCATAGATCCTCACTTGTAGACGCGTATTTCCATAGCTTCATATTCTCTGAACATGTTGCAGTTATTGTAGGACCTTCCACCTGAGCTGCTTTCCGTAGATCGTAACGGCTGTTTCTTTTTACCTTAGTTATTTCATATGGCCCGAGAAAACTGCTAGCTAATGTGTGAATTGTTTTTTGCAATGCAAAATGGCCAACACTGTGTGCATCCGCTATAACTTCATGATCCGCTCCGCGTTTCTTCTCCTCCAGCTGTTTGCGCAGCTCCTGAAGCTGCTGCTCCAGTTCCGCGTTCTCCTGACCGCGCTTCTTCAAATTGAGGGCATACTTCTTGAGCTTCCCCCTGAGCTCTCGCGCCTTCTGTTGCTGGATATCGGCAATCTCCTTATCCTTCTCCTCACAAAGCTGCTCCAAGTGCTTGATTCGCTCTTCCTGGTCAGGCGGATTCTGTCGTAGCTGCTGCAGTTCCTTTTGGAGAGATTGAATTGTGGTATTCCGGTGATTGATCAGTTCCTTGGACTTTTCGAATTTGGTGGATTTCGACTCCAGTTGGCGCCGCAAATCCTCCAGAGAGGGCTGTTGGCCCACTAACTTCTCTTTCAGCTGGGACAACTCTTGCTGCCTTTGGTCAAGCTCCTTTTGTAGCCTCGCGACGTCCTGCTTGAGCTTGGCGTTCTCCTCCTTGCGCTGGCTACTCTCCTGGTCCATTTGGAAGATCTCCTCATCCGCTTCCTGGCGTTCGCGACGCAGCTCTTTGTTGACCAGTTCCTGCTCCTGCAACTGCTGTTTCAGCTGCTTCAGGTTGCCACGATTCTCAATGTTCGCATGTATCTCGGCCTTGATTTCCTCGTTCAGCTTGACCACCTGCCGCTGCAGTTGCTCCACTTGCTCTTGATTATCTTCCTGGGGCTTTGTTTGCTCCTCTAGCACGATCTTCATCGACACCGGGCATTCAGCGTTGTTTTCGGCTGGCTTGTACTCTGCTATCATTGATTCGATCATCAGATTGTACTGTGGAGAAACATCTATGTTACTACCAGTCTCAACAATACTTAGCTCTTTTGATTCAGCGCATTCCGGCCGCGCTGACGCCTTTGTAAAGATGAATTCTCCGTCATTCAAAGTCACGCAGAACTGCGATGCAAAGTCAAAACCAAGTATTACGTCGTTCTCGATGTGATTGTTTGGTATCACAACAAACTTTTGTATGGCTTCGATCCCGTCAACTTGTACTCTGCCCATAAATGAACCTAGCGGCTGCGTCTTAACGTTTCCAAGGCCTCGTATAACGGAATCACACTTCTGCATCACAGTACTTTGAAGTTTATTGTACAAAGACTGACATACGATTGACACATCGGATCCTGTGTCCACAAGGCAGGCGACCTCTGTACCGTTCAGCAAGACTACTTTCAAGCGCTTAGTATCTTTTACGACTAGAACACTTTTTACAGCTTGTGGACAATTTGAAGAAATATGACCGCTGCCTGCACATTTAAAACATTTTGTTTCTGCCTTGCAGTCTTTTCTCATGTGTTTATTAGATCCGCAGTTGTAGCAACGAATACTTTTTCCATCGGTTAAATTTTGTATGCCACCACTGTATTGCTTTTGCGGTTTTTCGACAACACACTTGCTCTCGTACAACTCATATTTTTCCAACAGTTCGCTGTATGACTTGCAGCCGTACAATGCAAATTTGAATTCGCTTTTAATATCCAGCCCATCAACTATATAAGCGATAATAGACTCAACATCGACTTGTCCAAGTGCTGCAATTTTTTTCATTATTAGCATGTATTCGTGCATGCTTTCGTCGCTCTTCTTCTTCCTGTGCGTCAACTTTGCATGTACATCTGCACTTTTCGATGCGCGCTTAAATTCGCCAATTAGGGCATTTTTAAGTTGCTCATATGTGCTCACCAACTCTGACTCCAGAAACAACTTGGCCATTTTAACCATTTTTCCTCGTGCCTGCACATATCGTTGTTTTTCCGTAAGCTCATATGCATCTGCATTCTGCTCAAAATTTTCAAGCCAAATCTCCACTGGGATGTTGACGCCATCGAAGTCGGGTACAATTTTTGCAAAATTGTCTGCAGTTACTTTCGGCTCTTTCTGGGTAATTTCATCAGCTTGAATCTTAAGAGTAAGCAGCTGAATTATTTGTTGTAGATTTTTGTTACTTTCTGCTTGCATCTTTTTTATTTGGTCTGCACACACTTCTGATAGACGCTGCTCTTCTGAATTTTCATTTTCGTCTCCTCGCTTTGCCTCCGACCGTGTGACGGCACCATATCGCTGTCCCTTTTTCCCCTCCTCACTCATGCTTTCGTATTCGCTGCTTGACATCAACTCAAATTTATTCACCACGATTCTAGGAGTTTCTAACCGACGCCAACCAACTTGCGTAATTTCACAACTTTTTATATACACTTTTGACGTGCCACAACTGTTCAACTTTCTGCACTTTACAAATGGGTCAACTTTTTATTGTTTATACGGACGAGCCCCCAAATGTAGGATATTTATTGATTACACAATTGTTTATCTTAATAATATTTGGTTATAATAGTTTGGTTATAATAGTTTGGTTATAATAGTTAGTCTTTAATAAAAAGATGACTCGTGCCAACACTTTTTGATCTCCGGACATACGACGACTACACAACTTTGCCTTACTCCGGACACGACGACTTTTCGGCTTGACGATCTTTTTCTTACTTTTCAACTTTCAACTCGGTCTTTTCTTTCTCGACTCACTCCTCCTCTGCCCACGCTCACGACGCCACCCCTTGCGATGACCATCGATCGTCGCATATCGATAACCATCGTTACATACATATGTATTATGTTTTATGTTTTTATGTTTGTTTTATATTTTTATTTAGCATTATTTATTTAGGGAGGAAGAGGAGGAGTGCTTTATGAGCTCAAAATTTTTCGGTCAGTAATTGGCGTAACTTGCGTGCCGTTGTACATAAATGCATACGCTGAATATGTTAGTTGGTTGGCACGTTAGTTGGTTATCATCTTACACTCACACTTGGGATGCACTGTTTACTCCAACATTGCAACATAATGCTATAATGTCTATGCTTAGACAAATATTCTGATGTTATTGAATACAATAGATACAGACACAGTTGTTCCCAAAGGGTGTAATGTAACATCATTAAATTCATTGGCAACATAAAAAACTGATCCCTAAACTTACTTCGAAGAGCGACACGAAGATTCCCAGGAGGGGAATCCCCTAAGGGAAGTTCGAAAACAATGAGGTAAGCGTCCAATCGCAATCTAATCAGGAGAAGCATAAATTTTTTAAGTATTTCGTTTCCTATTCTTCCTTTCATTAATTTTCTATTCTTTCGTTACCTGAACAACTCTTCAGTAATTACATCACTCAAGGAAGGTTTCCTGTTTCTTTTGGTCGTTTTGTGGAGGCCAATAAATATAAGAGCACTGCTGTATGTTTCTGAGAATTTATCGGTAAATTGTGCACATGGATAGAGATCATGCGAAAGATGTTCTTAAGGCATTTGTTCATATTTTTATTAGTCCGTATTCCTTGGGTTAGCAAATCCACAGGTTGTTTAGTTTCGCTTATGTTGAGCTCCACAATTACCACAATGGTCTGACCCACCCCACCCGGGAGAGACATGGCTGCGTGCACATGCCTATAGCTTGGAGTGAGGTGATAAATACATTCATATACACTGCGCAGAAAAGACTGCAGAGATACGCTATGGAAGCGATAGCCGCATGGATAGACCAAAACCGAAGCCGCTAATGGGGAAAATAATATGTTCATATGTAAATATTTGAAATAATTATATTGCAGCTAAAAATTTATGTGACTAACAACATCAATACAAATGTGACCAGCCAAGGCTACAGGATAGGAACGGAACTGCAGAGCTTTATTTGAGCTTTATGATTAACTTACGCGTTAAAATAGTGCAGTTTTACTTTGAAAATTATGGTAATGTTGCAGAATGTGTGCGAAAATTACGCACGGAAATTAGCTGTAACAAAGCACCGTCCGCTCCGTATGTGCGCTTTCTTTTGAAAAAATTTGAGAGAGCCCGGCGGCATCACTGGCACATTTTTCTTCGAAAATGCGGCAGGAGCCGCCGTTACGGTCAATGGCGAACGCTACCGCGCCATGTTAACGGATTGGTTCTTCCCGAAAATCGAAGTGGAGGACTTGGACAACATTTGGTTCCAGCAAGACGGCGCTCCGTGCCACACAGCCAACGTTACGATCACAAGATCGATCTGTTTTCGGAGACCGAATTATCAGCCGAAATTCTGACGTCGTTTGGTCGCCTCGGAGCTGTGATTTGACGATCACAAGATCGATCTGTTTTCGGAGACCGAATTATCAGCCGAAATTCTGATGTCGTTTGGCCGCCTCGGAGCTGTGATTTGACAGCCGAGCTGTGATTTGACAATCGGAAACAATCGGAAATGTCCTCAAAAATTGGGTCGGCCGTATGGCGTACTGCAAGGCCAGCCGTGGCAGCCATTTGAACGAACTTGTATTCCATAAGTAACCGGAAGGATTGTACTTTAATATGAAAAAAATAAATTTGTTGATCGGATGAACCGTTATTGTTTTATTGCATCTAAAAAAAAAAAGTTACGTGGCGGACCTTGGATACATCGATGCCTAGTCACTTTAATATCCCTTTCATAGGGAACGGTCGTGATTTTTTGTTACGCTCCTAATTAATTATTGCCTTGAGTAAAACAAATCGGTGTTTGTAACAGATAATAATTATTCAAATCAAATACTAAGCTCGATTCATTTCGCACTCGCGTCTGCACGGTACCACATTCGATAAGAATTCAATTTCACTTTATTTATCCATTTAAGGTACAGTGCCCTACTTTTATTTTTTTGCAGTGGATGTCGCGCGGTTTAAAAAGAGATGCGAACTTTCATGCGGCAAACGAAAAACGGTTGTTTCCGTAAAATCAACGACCAACTCTATACTCTTGATTCCCAATTTAGGTACATCTGATGTCGCCGTCTTACCAATCGTAACACCAAAACCCTTACAGGTGATTCTCCCCTCTAAACACATATTTATTTCGCGGTTGGCCCCTGATTGATATTTCGGTTTACATCCAAGCCAAATCGAAGGCCGTTGTTAGAATGGAGGACATTCGGAAGTTTAAATATATGTACTTGTGCATAACGTCATCTGCTGCTGCTTTTTTTGTATCCTCTGAGATGTGAACGTTTTCAATACATTTAAACCATTTCACCGCAGTTTTCTTTGTTTAGGGGAACCACAATTAAAGCAACGATATTTTTTAGCATACAGTTTGGACACATTTTTCTTATATAAATTAAGTCAAATCTTTGAATGTTTTGCATCGCTTTTAATAAACAAACCGTCGACAATATAATGAAGCACTGCCAAGTCCTTCTGAAGAAATCAGGTTTGGCTACAAACAGTGATATGCTCCGGAATTTGAAATCAGATCCGAGCCTCAGCGAATTTGGCAAGCATGTGCGTAAAATAAGACCGAAGTAGTCCTGTTGAACAGCAGAAAGACCATTGAATGCATGCAAGTCGAAGTCAAGGGATTATAAATCGTCTCAGCAGAAACGCTGATGTACCTGGGAATCCAATAGACCGAAGGGTCTCTTTTAAGAACTACGCAATGTATGCCAGCAAAAAAGCGGCAACAGCTGCAGCCCTGGCAAGAATCATGCCCAACGTGGGAGGACCCAAATTTCCGGCTAGGAGACTGCTTGTGTGGATAGTGCGCGTGCAGTATAACGGACAATGGCTCTCAGACTCATCAGAGACTTTAGAACCATATCGGATGTCGCGGCGCATGCTCTTTCAGGCATTACACCTATTAACCTGGAGATAAATGGCCAATACCTAGCGCGAGGTCACAGATTTGAGAGTAGATTCGAGGAGTCTGGCAGAACAGGTGGCAAGAGCCGCAACGAGGGCGATGGACGTACCAGTTTATTCCTATCCTAACGGAATGGGCAGAGTGTGAGGACAAAGTGGTGAACTACCCCATGACCCAGTTCCTCACGGACTATGGATGTTTCCGAGGGTACCTATTTAGGTCGCACCACGTGGATACAGCCCAATGCCTCTAATGCACAGGTGCAGTGGAAACAGCAGAACACATTCTTCTGCACAGCTCCAGGTTCGCGGTGTCGAAGGTCCAGCTAGAGTCACTCGCTGGTGCATCTCTCAGCCCGAGAGGCTTCATTGCCGCTATGTTGGCGGACAAAGTAGTCTGGGAGAGGGCACACGAGATCACCGTCAACATGATGAAGCGTGTCCGCACGGACGAGATGGCCAATAGATATAATGGATGAGGAGTATTCCCGTGTAGTGGCGGGGCATCAATTCTACCACAGCGTGGTCGGCGTGCCGTAAAAGACGGCTAAAGAGTCAAGGAAGGAGCGTCACGCTGCAGTACAACGCATATAGAGAGGGCGTGATTTACGGACCCATCGGTACCATACACCACCCGTTCCCCTAAGCCACCTCGCTCACACACATTAACGACATTGAACCGGGAAGCTTTGTTATACCAACGGACAAAGTTGCATCATAAACATCAGCGGCCTTATACGAGCGGATAATGTTACGACATAAACTTCAGCGGCCGGTCAGCCGCCAATATCCATCCAAAAAGCTGACACCACATTTTTCTCTCGTAGACAGGGCAGCATTTACATTGATATCTACAAACACTTTCAGCTGTATCAAGTACTTCATTTCTAAGAAGCACATCATTGTAATAAAAATATACATATTCATGTTAGCTTATTTAAGTCAAAGAATATAGATTGCGGTCAGTTGATAGCGAACAGCAAACACAACAGTAAGTGCCTTTTTTTCGTCTCGAAAAACTTTACAGCGACGATAACAAAAGCGAAACCCTCAATCGAAGAACCTCAATCCACATACAAACTCCATTGACTCCCCGGAGGTAACTCGTGCGATTTGGTATCACATCCTACTCACCGATAAAATACGTTCACTGGCAGTCCCAGTGAGCTTGACAAGGACTGGAGAAAGAGCGGAGGTTTTTGTTTTGTACGTAGGCATAACTCATATGAATCGTATATATAATAAAAAAAAATTTTTTGCGCCTGCACATATTTCCGTTTATCTAATAATTCATATGCTTCAACGATTTTCCCGAAAATTTCAAAACATTTTTCTATTAGCACAGAGACTACAACCGTTTCGTAAAGTCATAGTTCACTTGCTTTTGACTTTTTATTTAGCGTACGTTTTACCTTATGTATTGCGTGTTTCTCGTTAGACTCTTTGATTGCCAAAAGTTACTGCACCGAATTTTTCTTTTTGCTGTCCTTCTGTTTTCATTATGTATCTACCTAACTGACTTTCGAATGTTCACTTTCCCTGCCGGTAACGCTCTGATGGAATTTGGAAGTTTTGCGACTCTTCTAACTGTAATATTCCATCGCGACACGATAATTCGTACGTTCTTTTTCCACTGCAGGCAACTCTGTATAATTTCTTAAAGGTTCGACTTGATATTTCACAACTTTTGGGCTTCTTTTTGATTTTTCAACTTTCAGAAATTATGTAGGTATAATATATTGGTAGTTTAACAAACCGACTAATAGTTAATCAACTTGAACAACTTAAAACCACTTTTGCTAAATTAAACGACCAACTTTAAACTTTTTTGAAATATAAGCCGTTTTTTGTTCTTTCCTTCAGTCAACTATGTATAAATTATTTAATTCAGGTGCGCTGTGATCCCTCCCGGCAGTCTCTTTTGGGTTCGGACTGTGTAGGAATAGGACGCCTCTGTAGAGATAGAATGATTACGAAGAAATGGGGAATACTGATGCCCGGATTTGACTTGCTTATGATCTTATGCTCTTTAATGGATAAGGCTTCAGAGCGAACGGACTTAAGTGCTAACAAAAATGAGCTTCATGGCGGCCTCTGGCAATACAGAGGCAGACGCTAAGTCAGCAGTTTGGCCGGTGCTGGTCATCGGACGAACGGTCTTTGTCGTCGCCCGGTTAACTTAGTTAACTACTCCCTCCTCAGAGTTGAGTCCGCCATCGGCTGACCCTATTTCAGTTATCACTTCTCTCAGCTGGACCGCGGATCTTCTGGCTTTTGCGGTTCGTTGGTAGGTTAGGCCAATTCAGGTTAAAGCTCAACAAATTACTCCTGCAATTATGTCTATGTCCTCTGCGAACTTCTTGATGTGCTCCAGATTACGTTCACTTAAACGGATCGCTCTGGATCTATTTCTGTCAGAAGGACTGTACCAAGCAACAGAATTCATGAGCTACTTCGAAGTAGTAAATTGTTCTACTTCATTAAAACATTGACATGGGCACGTTAATCGAAGTTGAAGAATGTGAAAAAAAACAATTTTGTATTGTAGAATTTAACTTTTCCGAATACTTAAAAATACAAGACAACCGTAACGCTAATCTTTAACTAATCAACCATACTACGGAAAAGTACAATCAGTTGAAGAAACTGTGCTCAAAATTCAAAGACACATTTTAATGCGAAGATACATGGTGCAATTCAAAAGTTCCAGGTCTTTTTAAACAACGCGGCTTCTAGTGGCGCCATCTGTCTGAAATTGTTATCCCTCAATTGTGTATTATTCAGTGTTATCGTATAAAATTTATAACAGCTGACTTGTATAACAGCTGACATTACATTTGTAGTGTCGGTCGGAAAATGAGCATCGAACAAAGAGCCAATATTAAGTTTTGTTTTAAACTTGGTAAAACTTTTACAAAAACTCATCAAATGATGAAACAAGTTTAAGATGATTGTCTATCCCGTAGCCGTATTCCTGAGTGGTTTCAAAGTTTTCAAGAGGGACGGGAGGACTTGGAAGACGACGAACGTTCGGGCTGGCCAAAAGATGCTGTGAACCAAAAAAACACGGAAATTGTACGTGAATTCATTAAAAAAGAGCCGAAATCATCGCTTAAATATATGGAATCGGAATAATCAAAATCCGCAGCGTCGATTTATCGTATTTTGACAGAAAATTTGGGCCTCAGTAAGGTTTTTGCTCGATTTGTCCCGCACACTTTGAAATAACACGAAAAAGACGTCAGAATTCAACATTCAAGAGACATTATTAAAGAAGCCAAAAAGGACCCAAACTTTTTGTATTCGCCTGATATGGGACCCTGCGATTTTTATTTGTTCGGAAAACTACATTTGGCCATGAAAGGAAACCGCTATGCTGACGTTGATGCCATCCAAAAGGCGACGACCGCCATCCATAACTCTATACCTTAGACTTAAGAAAGTCATTCGATAACCTTCTTGAACGTGCAAAACATTGTATTCAGGCAGAAGGAGGATACTATTTTGAAGGCGACCAATAAGTTTTTCAAAAAAAAAAACATATAATATTAGTTTTTTAATAAAAGTCCTGGAACTTTTGAATTGCATCTTGTACAAAATTAGCTAACATAGTATCGCAAATACGAATGAGATAACTATTTACACCAAACCATTGAGGTATGGAATTTTTGAACGAATGTAAGTTCAAAATCGAATAAGAAAGTTACTGGACATGAATATTGTTCAAGATAGTTATTCCCCACGGAGTGCCGCGGTTTGATCGGTCCCTAGGAAGCAGAACAAAGATTAGTGGTTGATTTTAGGAAACTAAATGAAAAAAATGGTTCAAATACTATGGAAATCTCAAGTCTAGGAGCATACTACCAATAATTTCGTAGGCCTCTGTGCTAGGGGGGAGGAGGTACCATGCCAACTATCACCTCGTCTTCGCACCCATACATTTTGTAAAGCTTTTGTCTCTCTATAAGTCAACTAATGAGATCATAACCACTGCTGCAAAAATTTAAAAGTACGAATATCTAATAAAGCCATTCTAAAATGTACAACCATGGCAAGAAGTTGTGTATTTTAATACTGAAACAAAAATCCCAAAATTATACCTGTTGTGCTACCTCCCAACGCATAAGCCAAGCCCAATAGGTAACTCATGCGTTTACATGTGCGTTTGTTTTGAAGTGATCGTTCATAAAATTCAAAAAAATAAAATTATTTTTATATTTTTATACACATAATAAATGCGTAGAGTACTGCCAGTTTTGATCACCAGTTTGGCTTCAGACGCCTTCCTGGAACACCTGAGCAATGCCACCGGCTTTTCGAGAGCATACTTGAGGCCTTCGAAAAGAAGAAGTACTGCTGCGCCATTATGCTGGATGTCAAACAGGCGTTTGATAGAGTCTGGCACACTGGACTCCTTTTCAAAATTAAATCCCACCTTCCAAGTTCTCACTTCGCCTTCCTCAAGTCGTACACAGAGGAAAGAGAATTCCGAGTGAGATGCGGATCATCAATCAGCACGCCTAGGCCTATAAAAGCAGGAGTACCTCAAGGCATTGTTCTTGGACCCATCTTATACACACTATACACAGCGGACCTTCCCATCACCCCCTCTCGGAACCTCACAGTAGCTACATATGCAGATGACACCGCCTTCCTAGCCTCCGCCACAGATCCGCAGGAAGCATCAGCCATCATACAGAGACAACTGTATGAACATCGTAGGAACATCGTGAGAACATCGTGGTCAACGCGGAGAAATCCTCCCACACAAACTTCGCACTACGCAGGGGGGATTGCCCCCCCGTCACACTCAAAGGGGAAATCATCCCTATGAATAACACTCCCAAATATCTAGGGCAGACCCTGTACCGCAGGCTCACATGGCGCCCTCACCTGATCAACAAGCGCAACCAGGCCAACCTACGACTTAAGCAACTGCACTGGCTCCTAGGAAAAAGGTCCAAGCTCAAAGAAAAACTCAAACTGCTTATTTACAAAGTAGTGCTGAAGCCAATCTGGACATATGGGATTCAGTTGTGGGGCACGGCAAGCTGTTCAAACCGCATCAGAATACAGCGGTTTCAATCATTTAATGATTGTCCACTCGGACAAATTCTAAATACAAAATAAGAATGTTAAAAAAAAAATAAATAATAATAAATGCTTGAACAGTTAGCCATACTGCAACAGTATTCCAGCTCATTTATAGATAACCAAAACCATGTGACTACGGAACAATCAGAAATTCGCTTGATCGATCAAAATAAGACTGTTCAATTGCGGCCATATGGTTTAAGTGTAGCGCAAACTAAAGGAGTTCGCCATTTAATTCAAAAGCTGTTAAAATCAAACACTATTAGACCCAGTTTCCCATTTGCGAGACCAATGTTACTTGTGCGAAAAAAGAATGGTACCGATCGCTGTTCATGCTTTATAGAGATTTATATGCAAATACCGTTTCTGACAAGTAATTTATAAGTTCTGATCAAATAGCTAGGCTGAATGGTGCTATCCTTTTTAACTGTATAGCTATGGTAAACGGATTTTACCAAATCCAAATTCATTTGAATTCAGTCGAGCGGACGGCATTTGTTACCACAGAAAGACACTACGTATACTTGACCATGACATTTGGGCTTCCATGCTGCTTCTGTATTGCAAAGACCTATTAATTGTGCCTTAAGTGATCATTCGTATGCCGATGTGTACGAGGTGTGTTCAAAATTTTGTATTTTTTCAAAAATTATTTATTTATTGATTATTATCCATTTTGTCCCTTTCAAAGTAATCCCCATGAGATATTATGCACTTGTGCCAACGGCTTTTCCAATCTTCGAAGCACTTCAAAAATCATTTTTTTTTTAATCTTGTTCAGCTCCTCCCTCGATGCCGTCTTTATCTCGTCAATCGTAGCTTAACGTCATCCTTTTATGGGCCTCTTCAGTTTAGAGAACAAGGGGGTCTTTCATATTTATGCAATGCTGTTTTTGGTCGCAATTAAGCAATTATAGTACGAAAAATCGAAGACGATTCAAAATGGCCGAGTTTGTCGGCATAAGTGACAGACATGAGTACCAACATAACGCCACAAAAAATGGCCATCGCCGGCGCCCGTTTCGCGGGATCCCTGCTGAAGGGTCTCAACGGCGAAAAGAACGTGATCGAGTGCTCGTGCGTTCAGTCCAATATCACTGAGGCTACCTTCTCCACACCTCTGGTTCTGGGCAAGAACGGTCTGCAACAGAACCTGTGTCTGCCCAAGCTTCTGTATTTCAAAGACCTATTAATTGTGCTTTAAGTGATCATTCGTATGCCGATGTATATATGGATGATGTAACGATAACTGGACGTACAAAAGAAGCATTAGGCAGATTACGAGTAGTACTAAAAACACTTACCCATGCAGGATTTTCTTTTAATATCCTAACTTTTTACTAACCTCCTTTTAAACTATTGAATGATTTGGTTTTAATGTTAAAGTAGATTCGACCGAAAAATTCGATTCACAGAAAAATTCGAGCGCGTATCAATTTGCCACTTCCGCAGACCGTCACAGTTGTTAAAATTTATCGGGCTTGTCTCGTATAGCCTCTGATGAAACATCTTTACGCAATAACTTTAAAGGGCAGGTAATTTTTATCGGAATTGGAGCATGAGCAATATATCTTCTTCTTATTATATTTGACCAATAATTTATTATGGCTATGGTGCTATTTTGCGGCACACAATTTCATATACGCTTCGAGTTATCGAATATTTTAGACATACACTCTTTTGAATTTGATATTTAGTATAGACGCGGTAAGAGGAATCCAGTTCCAAAAAGTGTCAAGAATTTCGTTTGCGTAATGGAAAGGCATATCAACCTGACAGAAATATCTTACTTTTTCAATAATTTTTAAATTGCCTAATCACGAATTGTCCGAGGATTGAACAAGTTTTAAGCAGAAACGACTGCAAGTGGCCATCAAAGAATCCGAACCAAAAGTCCACTCTATTAAGGGATTTAAAAGAAAAGGTCAAAGGCCTTTTAGGTCAAAACTTCAACATGAATTTGTTAATTCAACAAAAATAAAATTTGTCAACTGATGTTCAATTTTAAACTAGTCCCTTACAGCGAATTAATAACGTAAAATTGGCTAAATTCGGAAAACCTACTATTAGCTGGACCAGGATCGCCTAGGCCTAGGTCTGAAAATCATGGACATCTATCATGCAGCAATTCTATCATAAAGATCTCCGTCTCCGTTTTTGATGCTTTTACAAGCAACAGCTTTTGCTGGATAAAGTGAAGATTTGCTAGCAGTGCAAAAGGCAACAGGAAAGCATTAATTTTTAATTTGCAATTTATATATTTGAGGTATTTTTTTTTTTAATTTATTACTTTTACAGTGGCGAATTATCATCATAATAGGGCATGTAAAGACGTCTACAGGATCTTTTATCTTCTTTCATATTTTTTACTTTTTTTGGTGAAAATATCGTTTTTGTCCCAAACAAATTGGTTTTTTTTATTGTTCATTGTCAGAAAGCTTAATATATTTGTCGAGCTGTGTAGACTGCCAGGGTGCCGGGCACTTTAAAGTGGAGAGGTATATTTTCTATATTTTCTATTATTGTAGTTTTGAACATCGAAAATATTTTTTTTTATTTTATTATTTTTTTTTTTATTAAGCGTTGAAACCATACATTCTAAATAGCATCTTAACAACACATATAAACACTGGAGGCTGGACGAATCGTCTTGCTGAATCCCAGTCTTTTAAGTCGCCCTAACGGTTTAGCTGGTAGCAGTCTCCTTGCAAGTATACTGCGGTGTCTAGCAAGTCGATCGCTGAATCTGCTGGAATGTCTACAGATCTGTTCTTCCACAGTGTGTAGATTGAGATCAAGGTAAAGTGTGGAGCCACGCACGTACCAAGGACAGTTAGTTATCTGCCGCAGGGTTCGGTTCTGCATTACTTGTATCCGCTTGTAGTTTGATTTGGCAGCAATCCCCCAGATTTGCATTCCGTACAGCCAAATACAATACAGCTTTACAATACGCGTATACTGCTCTTTTGGCTCTAAGCGGCAAAGTGCTCCTTTTGTTAATCACACCTTTTGGTTATTGTTTTTAGGTGAGGCCCAAAAGTAAGGCGCTTATCTAAAATTATGCCGACGTATTTATCTTGAGATGGCTGTTCCAATGTCACACCTTCAAATTGTATTGCTGGAGTATTCGTTACAACCCTTTAAGTGTAAAACACGGATTTATGGTTTTTAAAGGATTGACCTTCATGTTCCACCTTCTACTCCACGCTGATAGAGTTTCAAGGTATCCTTGCAACCCATTTGCAGCTTCAATATGGCATTTGGATCTGTAAAGAACCGCGATGTCATCGGCGTAAGTCGCAATGATAGCATATTCTCGTAGGTAGGTCTGGGTAAGTCAGCAGTATATAAAGAATAGAGCAGCGGGTCAAGAACGCTGCCCTGCGGAACTCCAGCTATCATTTGGGAGGGAGCAGAGTAGGTATTCCTGTACCTGACCATAAACTCCCGTCCGTCCAGATATAACCGCAGGAGCGCAAAGTAAGGTGCTGGTAACAGACTTTTTATTTTGGATAAAAGTCCAACATGCCAGATCCTATCGAATGCTTGCTGCATATCGATAAATACTGCATTGCAATCTCAAGGTCATTAAACGCCTGCAGTATACAAGCTGCGTTCCAAAGTAAACAGGACTTTTATAAAAAAAAGGCAGAACAAATGGTTTTATCGGCAAATTCAATTAATTTTATTCAAAATAGTCTCCTCCTGCTTCAATACAGCTTTTTGCACGGTCCAAAAGTTTGTCGAACGAGTGTTTTAGCTCGTTGCCCGGTATGGCCGCCAGTATGCCGGTGCAAGCCTTTTGAATGGCCTCCACGTCTACATAACGCTTTCCTTTAATCGGCAAATGCATTTTTTTGAAAAGGTAGAAGTCGCACGGTGCCATATCAGAATACGGGGAGTGGTTGATCGTTAAAATGTGATTTTTGGTCAAATAATCGGTCACAAGCGTCGATCGATGAGACGGCGCATTATCGTGCAACAAACGCCAACTTCCATCTTCGCGATATTCGGGCCGAACACGTCGAATACGACGCATCAAACGCTTCAAAAATCCAAGGTAGACTACCGCATTAACGTTTTGTCCGGGTGGAAAAAATTCTTTGTGGACAATACCCTTGGAATCATAAAAACAAATCAGCATTGTCTTCACTTTTGACTTCTCCAGGCGCGATTTTTTGCGTTTTCGGGATCATATTGAAAACACCCCGTTTCGTCACCAGTCACAATCTTGTAAAGGAAGTTTGGGTCTTTTTTTACCTGTTTAATGATGTCCTTCGAATGTTGAATTCTGAGCAATTTTTGGTCGTCAGTCAATTTGTGCGGAACAAACCGTGCACACACCTTTTGTAAGCCCAAATGTTCGGTCAAAATGCGATAAATCGATGTTTTGGAGATTTTCAATTCTATTTCCATGAATTTCAATGATGATTTCGGCTGATTTTTTATGAATTCACTCACAGTTTCGATGGAATTTTCGGTGATCACGGATTTTGGTTGGCCCACATGTTCATCGTCATTTATTTCCTCACGACCACTTTGAAAACTTTGAAACCACTCGTGCACTCTGCTACGGGATAAGCAATCATCGCCATAAACTTGTTTCATCAATTGAAACGTTTCGGTGAAAGTTTTACCAATTTTAAAACAAAATTTAATGTTGGCTCTTTGCTCGAAGCTCATTTTTGCACCGATGACAAAAAAGTATTGACACTTAAAACGCAATAACTTCACTTCAAATAGATGGAATGTTATGAAATTTTTACTGGAAGTCAATGAAGGATAGCAGATTCTAACGCACTAGTCGACATATGGATGACGCCAAAAGGCGCTAGAGGGCGCTAGATTCAAAAAGTGCCATTTACTTTGGAACGCACCTTGTATGTTGCACCAGTCTATGAACCTGTTCCACGGTGCCATGACCCTCTCGGAAGCCGAACTGATGTTCCGGCAAGATGTTGGTTTGACTTATGACCAAACTGATACGTTTGGCAATAAGCCTCTCCCACACCTTAGAAATTGAGGGCAGCAGACTTATTGGCCGGTATGACTCCAGGTCCTCTTCCGGTTTGCCTGGCTTGTGAATCATATGGATAGCTGCCATCTTCCACAGCCTTGGGAAAAACTGCACCCGTAGCATAGCATTAAAGATTGAGCATAAGTAAATAATTGCTCAAATTGGTAGAGCTTTTAGTGTCGCATAGCAAATCCTGTCGATGCCAGGAGCCTTGTTCTTTGGTAAGGATTTTATTACATCTACTATCTCCTCGACCCTAGCTGGCGTAATGGGTAAAGCCATTTGCAGCGGTGTCTGTAGGCTGTCATTTGTTTCACTGACCTCTTCCGCAGTAGCAAAATTGTACGGTGTGAATCGTATTTGCAGATGTTCAGCAAATGCGTTTGCCTGTTCTTCGTCATTTCTAGCAAGATTAACTCCAGGGCATAGGACAGGTACCTGCCTAAAAAGATCCACAGTATAGTCCAGCGACGTCAACTTTTGCTCAAAAAATTCACTTCTAAGTCGTCTTAGCAAGTTTTGTAGCTGATTTGCTGCCCGGTTCCAAAGAAGTCGATCTCATGGGTCTTGAAATCGAATCGCTCGTCTTTGTAGACGCCTTTTTGTTACAATTAGCTCTCTGGCCTTCCCTGTGAGTATGATGCCATATCTAGTCGGGTCTGTCGGAGAATCAGGAGGAGTTGAATCAGCAGCTGCTGTGTAGATTTGCTCAGTAAAAGTGTCTACTGCCATTTCAATATCTTCCCAAGAATTAATCGTAGTATCTAAATGAATGGAGCTCTCCAAAAGCTGTTTAAAAGCTGTAATATTGGTATGCTTGGTAACTAGTCGAGGAGATGGACGCGTGGTAGGTCCAGCCGTTTGTATCATGACGACTAGAGCCAAATGGTCAGAGTCGAGATCCCAATTAGCGCTTATACTTGTACGAGAGTCCGGTATACCGTGATGCAATGCAAAATCAATGCAGGTGGGCGTATGACTTGACACATATGGGTACCTTGTAGGTGATCCTGTAGCAAGAATATTAGACCCACAGCTAGAAATGGCTTCGGCTAGTTCTCGCCCCCTGGGTGAGTTGTATCTATCTCCCCACAGCCAGTGTCGCGCATTCCAGTCACCACCTACAAAGTAACTTTGTCCGCAAGCACGGAGTAGATTAGTGAAATGTCTTTCTTCTATTCGGTTTCTTGGAGGGCAGTAAATGGCACTGAACTCCATGTCACCAAGGCCAGTTGTCACCTTGACTGAAGACATCTGTATGGTTTGCGTTTCAGTGACCCTTTGTGGAAAATCCGAAGGGTACTCTTCACCAATACCGCTCCTCCGACGCCGTGATGATTACGCTATGGTTTGTACGCAGGATAGAACGTATATCCATATATCTTAACTGTTTCTCCTCCGTTAAGTCTTATCTCATTTAAGAGAAGAATATCGACGCTGTCATTGTGCGCGAAGAGCTCAATTTCTGTGGCTTTGCATGAAATACCATTGGCATTCCATATAAGAACCTTAAGGTGGTTCATTGCGAGGCCGAAACGTTGTCATGAGACTGGTGATTAGCTCCAGCCCATTGTTTTATATTATTAGCCAATTTAAGTACGATATTTTCAAGCTTATCTAAGCGCTGGTTGGCTTGTTTATTTTGCTTTTGCTGTTCCCGTTGTTGCTGTTGAAGCCACATTAGAAATTGCTGTTGCTGCTGTTGTTGGAGCTGTTTTTGCCATTGCTGAAATTGTTGTTGTTGTTGGCCCAGAAGCGATTGTACATCAAGAAATCTGTGATGTTGATTATTGTCTTCTAGTTGTTGCAGTGAATGTTGCGTCTGTATAATATCTAGACGGCCTGGTTTAGAATTTCCTTTTACTACTGCATCGTAGGACACCCCTGTGTTGCTATTAGCACTGCATGACGGTTGCTGTTGTATTATATATTGTTGCTTTGGCCGCTGCTGTATTAATTGCGGTTGTTGAAGATTGTGACGCAATGGTGATTTTCTAGCGTTCATGCTACGGCCCGTTTGCAAGGTAGGAAACTGTTGCGGGTCTATACCATTTGTAGTGGCATAAGAATTGTCTACATGGGACATTGCAAAGAAGCAATTCGACCTGGTTGCATTTTTCACGCTCTTGGTAGTTCCCATTGACCGGCGAAGATAGTTTTGGTACCATTCACAACCTTTATAGCTGGCCATGTGGTTTCCAGTGGATTCCACAGTGGATGCAGGCAGGCTCCGCTTCAGGGGAGCGTCCACATTGTGTAGTGGTATGATCCTCTCCACACCTGGCGCAATTTGGGTGCCGGCGGCAGTATTTGGCTGTTGGCAGCGATGACATTGTGCGATTTCCGTCGCTTTTCGCATCCTTTCAATCTTTACTATCTGGCGACAAAGATGATTAATCTTATAAATTTCATTAATTTCAGCGCAGGGCTTAATATTGATGAATAAAATATTTAGTTTTTCCTTATTAACCTTAGATGTAGGATTATGAATATGAACATCGTACCCAACTGCCTTCAAACTATATATAATATCTTTGTTTAGGGTGCTGTGATGTTGACTCTTGATAACAATTCGATGCGGTTTTTCTGTCTGCATTTGGTATGTGTGGAACTCCACACGATGTCTGTCCAGATGGTCAACAATAGTTCTGTAGATGTCACTATCCTTGTGGAAGATTCTGGTGGTTCCTAGGTTGCTCTTTGTGACCACATTGTTCACATTAGTGACCTCCCCTATGCATTTATGCTGCAGTCTGGGACAACAATTTGAGGTGGCTTTCCCATTTTTTTTACTTGTTCGGGCTGAGCAGGGTCGTTGCTTTCAATAGTTATTTCGTCCTGTTGGTTCTCTGTAGTGTCTTCAGCTTCTACTTCCATGTCAAGTAGCGGGAACCTGTTGCTAGAGCTTGGAAGGTCAGCTTCTCAATCGCTCACTTAACACTTGCGATGGGTGAAGAAGACTTTTGCGTTTTTCTCTTCATGCTTTTTGCATTTGGGCCTGCAACATTTTTGGTGCGGCCCCACTGATCACTGTAGCTAAGTCAGTAATGGCACGCGGGGCAGCAGAAGATCACTGAAGCGACGATTGACCGTATTTTTCTTCCGACATCCCGGAATCGATCGACCATACTTCTCTTGAAGCACCTCTTTTTTAAATTTCCTCGATGAAATAATAAAACTTGATTATTTTGCCAAAAACTTTTTATTTTTATACCCTGTACCCACTAAAAATGGGTGAAAAGGGTATCATAATATGGTGCAAATATATGTAACAGGCAGAAGGAAGCATCTCCGACCCCATAAAGTATATATATTTTTGATCAGCATCAACAGCCGAGTCGATATAGCCATGTCCGTCTGTCCGTCTGTCTGTCCGTATCAACGCCTAGATCTCAGAAACTACAAGAGCTACAGACATGTGCCATATATCGTTGGATAGGTAATTAACATACGCAGTACAAGTTTGTTGTTTTATTTTGATATCACCCCCCGCTACCAAATCGCAAAAAACTGCCACGCCCACAATTATTAACCTAATGCTGTGCAATTCGGCATATGCGTTGGTGCTTATAAAAGCTATCTAATTTTTTAATTTGAACCAAATAGGATAAAAAACACGGAAGGTATGCCACATGCAAAATCTATGGCACGGGAAGCAGAAGCGCAGCAAAACACGCATTGCGCGACACCGACTGCGACGTTGACAGCGAAATGTGTATGGCTTTATAATACATGAAACTTATTTTCTTTTATAGAATATTGTTTCATTTATTTATTGATACTAAATAAATAAATTGTAAGCTTATCTAAGGGTACAGGGAATTTTGCAGTCGGGAAACTCGACTGCTGCTTCCCTACTTGTTTTCTTTCTTTGTCGGAAAATATTTAATGAAAATAAAATTGAACTTTCTCAATAAAAGGCTGACTAGCGAAAATAGTAAATTAAAATATATAAAACTAATAATTGATATTTAATTTTTCAGGATCTTATTTTTGAATTTCTCAATAACTCTAATAAGAAGCGAATGATATTTACAATAAATTCAGGTGGTCAATTATATCCATCTTTTAATTTTCCGGTTAAGCCACGTACAAAAGTTGCTTACTTTATAAGAAATAGTATTCCCATTAATTTAACGGAGGAAAATATGATTGATGTAAGTACTTTAATTTGTTAAAAGAAATCTTTACTGATCTACCTCAGTCCCTCATGATTGGAGACCTGCTGCCCAATCCTTTAGCCAATCTTTCCGTGTTATGTGACGAGGTATTCTTCCCACTTCTTAACAATACAGTTAACCAGGTGGGCTGGACTAACGTTATTGCCAACGATATGAAGACTGAGTCGCAGGAAATGCGTAACGGAATAGCCCAAATGAAGGGACTTGTTATAAACCGAACAATTTTTCCTTTGCCAATATGTATGGATGAAGTAATGCAGGCTGCGCCTGCTATTGCTACAGGGTTTGTATGCATTTAAAACAATACATTTAGCCAATATCGTATATTTTCTAAAAAAAATGTAAAATATGTGAAATCTAAATTCGTGTGTACAACGAAAACTACGTACTCTTTCAGTTAATTTGTGGTTTGTTTTTAAATAAGTTATAAGGAACTGGATTTGCAAATTGCTCCAAAACCTTCAAACCAACACTGCCCACACTGCTAGTTGGACAACGTCAAAGGGACGGGTCACGTTCGCACTGCAGTGACAATCCACTGGAACTTCTAGTACAAGTTCCAGCCAAGTAACAACATGAACTTAAAAAACCTACAATACAAAAGAGAACCATTCCGCCGAACCAAAAAAAATATCTATCTATCTATCTATCTATCTATCTATCTGATCTATCTATCTATCTATCTATCTATTTATCTATCTATCTATCTATCTATCTATCTATCTATCTATCTATCTGATCTATCTATCTATCTATCTATCTATCTATCTATCTATCTATCTGATCTGATCTGATCTATCTATCTATCTATCTATCTATCTATCTATCTATCTATCTATCTATCTATCTATCTATCTATCTATCTATCTATCTATCTATCTATCTATCTATCTATCTATCTATCTATCTATCTATCTATCTATCTATCTATCTATCTATCTATCTATCTATCTATCTATCTATCTATCTATCTATCTATCTATCTATCTATCTATCTATCTATCTATCTATCTATCTATCTATCTATCTATCTATCTATCTATCTATCTATCTATCTATCTATCTATCTATCTATCTATCTATCTATCTATCTATCTATCTATCTATCTATCTATCTATCTATCTATCTATCTATCTATCTATCTATCTATCTATCTATCTATCTATCTATCTATCTATCTATCTATCTATCTATCTATCTATCTATCTATCTATCTATCTATCTATCTATCTATCTATCTATCTATCTATCTATCTATCTATCTATCTATCTATCTATCTATCTATCTATCTATCTATCTATCTATCTATCTATCTATCTATCTATCTATCTATCTATCTATCTATCTATCTATCTATCTATCTATCTATCTATCTATCTATCTATCTATCTATCTATCTATCTATCTATCTATCTATCTATCTATCTATCTATCTATCTATCTATCTATCTATCTATCTATCTATCTATCTATCTATCTATCTATCTATCTATCTATCTATCTATCTAT
>JAWNPU010000039.1:10000-12500 GCA_035047325.1 Drosophila vallismaia | reverse complement strand
TTAATACTTGCTATTTTGGTTTAAACAACTGTATTCTCAAAACATATGGACAAACCACATGTTATGTATTGAAAGGATCAATAAAAATATATTTTCCTTTAATCATTGTTTGCGACCAGTCTATGAGGTATAATGTTATTCTCGGCAGAGATTTTTTAACTGCATGCAATTTAAATTTAGACCCGTACACCTTGGAAATGATTGCGTTGAGAAAACCCATGGAAATAAACAAAAGATCAATGTATACTGAAAATGATAGTCCTGAGAAATCGTTAGAAAATGAAATTGTTAGTTCACAATCGTTAGAAAATGAAATTGTTAGTTTAAAATCGTTAGAAAATGCAATTGTTAGTCCGAAATCGTTAGAAAATGAAATTGTTAGTTCACAATCGTTAGAAAATGAAATTGTTAGTTCACAATCGTTAGAAAATGAAATTGTTAGTTTAAAATCGTTAGAAAATGCAATTGTTAGTCCAAAATCGTTAGAAAATGAAATTGTTAGTTCACAATCGTTAGAAAATGAAATTGTTAGTCCGAAATCGTTAGAAAACAAAATCGTTAATCAACAGCATAAAGAAACTGGTCCAATATCGTTAAGAGATGAAATAGTTAGTCAACAAAAGAATATCAGTATATCAAAATTATCAGAAGATGAAATTGTTAACACTTCAAAAGAAATCGTTAGTTGTAAATTGCCAAAAGATAAAAACGTTTACGAACAATTAAATGACAACTTTGATAAGGAAGTACTAAGAATATGTCACGTAACGGAAAGTGAGTTAGAATACAAAATAGGAGAAAATGTTAGCAATAGGTTACAACTAGAATTCGATAGGTTGTTTAGAAATTTTTATATAAATGCAAAAAGGCCAAATGAACCGACAGTTAGAAGTGAAATACAATTGTGTTTGAAAAACCCGAAACCGTTTAGCTGTTCTCCTAGGAGGCTTTCATACACAGAAAAAGACAGGTTACAAAAACTATTAGACGAATATTTGGAAAACGGATTTATACGACCAAGCGACTCGGAATATGCATCGCCCATTGTTTTAGTGAAAAAGAAAACTGGAGACTTACGTATGTGCGTCGACTTTAGAAAACTTAATAAAATGACAATGAAAGACAACTATCCTCTACCTCTTATAGATGACTTGTTAGATAGAATGAATGAGAAAACTGTTTTCACCAAACTCGATCTTAAAAACGGGTTTTTCCACGTGCATGTTAAAAAAGAATCAATAAAATACACCTCTTTCGTTACACCATTAGGCCAATACGAGTGGCTGCGAATGCCATTTGGCCTCAAAAACGCCCCATCTGTGTTCCAAAGATTTGTTAACAAAATTTTTGCTGATATGATTAGAGAAAACAAAGTAGTAGTATATATGGACGACATTCTATTGGCAACCGAAAATATAAACGAACACTTAGAAACGTTGAAAGAAATTTTTAAAAGATTAGTTGAAAATAAACTTGAATTAAGAATAGACAAATGTGAGTTTATGCAATCGAGTATAAAATATCTTGGGTTCATAATAAATAAAGATGGCATAATGCCCAATGACAAAGGAATCGAGGCAATAAAAAATTTCCCAATACCTAACAATGTTCATACAGTACAAAGTTTTTGGGATTATGCTCATATTTTCGACGGTTCATAAAAGATTTTTCTAGACTAGCTAAACCACTGCACGACATTCTTAAAAAAGATAAACCGTTCAAATTTGGTAGTGAAGAAATGATTTGTTTTAATATGTTAAAAGATAAATTAATACAGTCACCGTTCTTAGCTATATACAACCATAAGCACGAAACAGAATTGCATTGTGATGCAAGTTCTTCTGGATTCGGTGCTGTACTTATGCAAAAGAAGGAGGACCAGAAATGGCACCCAGTTTCATTCTTTTCAAAACGGACAACAGATATTGAATCAAAATACCACAGTTTCGAGTTAGAAACTTTAGCCATCGTTTATTCGTTACGTAGATTTAGAGTTTATCTTCATTGGAGGACATTTAAAATAGTCACCGACTGCAACTCATTAATTTTGACCCTAAGCAAAAAAGAGCTAAACCCTAGGATAGCCAGGTGGGCTTTAGAATTCCAAGGTTATGATTTTGAAATTGTGCATAGGGCAGGTAGCCGCATGCAACATGTTGACGCACTGAGTAGGTGTACAAATATTATGGTAATACAAACAAACAGTTTCGAAGATAATCTAGTTATATGTCAAGGGAAAGATACAAAATTAAAAGAAATCAGGCAATTGTTAGAAAACACAGAAAATAAATTGTATGAGATGAGAAATGGTATAGTTTACAAAAGACAAATGAAAATAGATTGCTGTTCTACGTTCCGATAGAAATGGAAGAACAAGTGTTATACAAGTATCACAACGAACTTGGACACGTAGGAAGAGACAAAATGATAGAAGCTATAATGAAAAACTATTGGTTTCCAAATTTAAAACAGAAGTGTAGCACACATATCAGCAACTGTT
>JAWNPU010000039.1:2500-5000 GCA_035047325.1 Drosophila vallismaia | reverse complement strand
TCTATCTATCTATCTATCTATCTATCTATCTATCTATCTATCTATCTATCTATCTATCTATCTATCTATCTATCTATCTATCTATCTATCTATCTATCTATCTATCTATCTATCTATCTATCTATCTATCTATCTATCTATCTATCTATCTATCTATCTATCTATCTATCTATCTATCTATCTATCTATCTATCTATCTATCTATCTATCTATCTATCTATCTATCTATCTATCTATCTATCTATCTATCTATCTATCTATCTATCTATCTATCTATCTATCTATCTATCTATCTATCTATCTATCTATCTATCTATCTATCTATCTATCTATCTATCTATCTATCTATCTATCTATCTATCTATCTATCTATCTATCTATCTATCTATCTATCTATCTATCTATCTATCTATCTATCTATCTATCTATCTATCTATCTATCTATCTATCTATCTATCTATCTATCTATCTATCTATCTATCTATCTATCTATCTATCTATCTATCTATCTATCTATCTATCTATCTATCTATCTATCTATCTATCTATCTATCTATCTATCTATCTATCTATCTATCTATCTATCTATCTATCTATCTATCTATCTATCTATCTATCTATCTATCTATCTATCTATCTATCTATCTATCTATCTATCTATCTATCTATCTATCTATCTATCTATCTATCTATCTATCTATCTATCTATCTATCTATCTATCTATCTATCTATCTATCTATCTATCTATCTATCTATCTATCTATCTATCTATCTATCTATCTATCTATCTATCTATCTATCTATCTATCTATCTATCTATCTATCTATCTATCTATCTATCTATCTATCTATCTATCTATCTATCTATCTATCTATCTATCTATCTATCTATCTATCTATCTATCTATCTATCTATCTATCTATCTATCTATCTATCTATCTATCTATCTATCTATCTATCTATCTATCTATCTATCTATCTATCTATCTATCTATCTATCTATCTATCTATCTATCTATCTATCTATCTATCTATCTATCTATCTATCTATCTATCTATCTATCTATCTATCTATCTATCTATCTATCTATCTATCTATCTATCTATCTATCTATCTATCTATCTATCTATCTATCTATCTATCTATCTATCTATCTATCTATCTATCTATCTATCTATCTATCTATCTATCTATCTATCTATCTATCTATCTATCTATCTATCTATCTATCTATCTATCTATCTATCTATCTATCTATCTATCTATCTATCTATCTATCTATCTATCTATCTATCTATCTATCTATCTATCTATCTATCTATCTATCTATCTATCTATCTATCTATCTATCTATCTATCTATCTATCTATCTATCTATCTATCTATCTATCTATCTATCTATCTATCTATCTATCTATCTATCTATCTATCTATCTATCTATCTATCTATCTATCTATCTATCTATCTATCTATCTATCTATCTATCTATCTATCTATCTATCTATCTATCTATCTATCTATCTATCTATCTATCTATCTATCTATCTATCTATCTATCTATCTATCTATCTATCTATCTATCTATCTATCTATCTATCTATCTATCTATCTATCTATCTATCTATCTATCTATCTATCTATCTATCTATCTATCTATCTATCTATCTATCTATCTATCTATCTATCTATCTATCTATCTATCTATCTATCTATCTATCTATCTATCTATCTATCTATCTATCTATCTATCTATCTATCTATCTATCTATCTATCTATCTATCTATCTATCTATCTATCTATCTATCTATCTATCTATCTATCTATCTATCTATCTATCTATCTATCTATCTATCTATCTATCTATCTATCTATCTATCTATCTATCTATCTATCTATCTATCTATCTATCTATATATCTATCTATCTATCTATCTATCTATCTATCTATCTATCTATCTATCTATCTATATATCTATCTATCTATCTATCTATATATCTATCTATCTATCTATCTATATATCTATCTATCTATCTATCTATCTATCTATCTATCTATCTATCTATATATCTATCTATCTATATATCTATCTATCTATCTATCTATCTATCTATCTATCTATATATCTATCTATCTATCTATCTATCTATCTATCTATCTATCTATCTATCTATCTATCTATCTATCTATCTATCTATCTATCTATCTATCTATCTATCTATCTATCTATCTATCTATCTATCTATCTATCTATCTATCTATCTATCTATCTATCTATCTATCTATCTATCTATCTATCTATCTATCTATATATCTATCTATCTATCTATCTATCTATCTATCTATCTATCTATATATCTATCTATCTATCTATCTATCTATCTATCTATCTATCTATCTATATATCTATCTATCTATCTATCTATCTATCTATCTATCTATCTATCTATCTATCTATCTATCTATCTATCTATCTATATATCTATCTATCTATATA
>JAWNPU010000038.1:5000-93768 GCA_035047325.1 Drosophila vallismaia | reverse complement strand
GCCGTTTACAGAAGTTAACTATTTCAACTGTCTCTTTTATTTCGATCTGCACCCTAGCTTAGTTCAACAGCGACTGACTGCCGCGCTCTCTGCAGAGGGGCGAGTCGATCAGTCGATAAGTTTCTCGATAATAATCTTTGTATGTATGTATATAGTACGGATGGGTGTATGAATGTATAAGCTTATGACTAGATTGGCTATGTATAATTAGGTATGTATGACTAGGAATGTATGACTAAGAGTAAAGGAAGAGGGTAGAAGGAGCAGCCTACTACAACTCGGCCGTCCTGACAACTAGATCTCCCGATCGTAGGATTTTATAACAATTAACGTTTCTTAAAGCTAAGGGTCCTGTTTCTCATTTTATTCTTCTTAGTAGAGATACTTTTAAACGGTCTTAGACATTTTTTAGGTTTTCTTTTCTTCTCGTTTGTTTTCTTTGTTTTACAATTGCTTCTTAAATTATACTTTCTATTTTGTAGACTCTTAATTTTTCTTTGCCAGTGTTTTATATTCTGTATGCTCCATACACCCCGGTAAGGATTGCGAGAAATTTGAAATCCATCAACATCTTCCAGAAGGAAGCGATCATTTTTGAGAACTTTGCTTATGACATAGGGTCCTTTATGCTTTGGAACTAACTTCTTAGCTATGCCTGTTGTTGAGTCAAAATTTTTAACCATGACGTAGTCGCCTTTTGTGAACACTCCTGATCGTTTTCGTTTTTTGTCAACATATTCTTTATTGTATGCTTGTGCTCTTTTCTGACTTGCCTCGCCTTTATTTCTAATACTTTCTAAATCTCTTTCTTCAATCGTTTCTCCAATTTCCTCATTTTTTTCTTTTAACTCATCCATAATTTATCCTTTTTGTTGTAAACCAAATAACATTATGCTAGGATACTGTTTAATGCTGCGGTGTTGTGTATTGTTCAGGGTATATTCGACCTTTTCTAAGACTAAGTCCCAGTGTAGACCTTGATCAGGTTCAATTAACTTGCTAATCATTGGACCAAGACTTCGGTTTATACGTTCAAATTGACCGTTGGCTTGTGGCGATCCTGTTGCAATTTTTATGTGTTTAACATTGCATTCTTTCAAAAATGAGTCAAAATCGCCAGACGTGAAACATGCTCCTCTATCTTATATGATACACTTAGGCCTACTGTATGATCTGAAGTAGTCGTTTAACGATTGTATGACTTCTTTTGTGTTCGTAGTTTTTGTTGCGTATAGTCTGACAAACTTTGTGAATGCATCTACTATTACTAGAATATGTTTCTTCGGTCTACCCAAGTCTACTGGACCATAATGGTCAATATGGATGATTTCAAAAGGTTTGTTTCCCTTAGGTATGTTGTGTAGAAATCCTTCTGTTTTTCCTGTTTTGGGACTGAATGAAATACATTTTAAACAGTTGCTGATATGTGTGCTACACTTCTGTTTTAAATTTGGAAACCAATAGTTTTTCATTATAGCTTCTATCATTTTGTCTCTTCCTACGTGTCCAAGTTCGTTGTGATACTTGTATAACACTTGTTCTTCCATTTCTATTGGAACGTAGAACAGCAATCTATTTTCATTTGTCTTTTTGTAAACTATACCATTTCTCATCTCATACAATTTATTTTCTGTGTTTTCTAACAATTGCCTGATTTCTTTTAATTTTGTATCTTTCCCTTGACATATAACTAGATTATCTTCGAAACTGTTTGTTTGTATTACCATAATATTTGTACACCTACTCAGTGCGTCAACATGTTGCATGCGGCTACCTGCCCTATGCACAATTTCAAAATCATAACCTTGGAATTCTAAAGCCCACCTGGCTATCCTAGGGTTTAGCTCTTTTTTGCTTAGGGTCAAAATTAATGAGTTGCAGTCGGTGACTATTTTAAATGTCCTCCAATGAAGATAAACTCTAAATCTACGTAACGAATAAACGATGGCTAAAGTTTCTAACTCTAAACTGTGGTATTTTGATTCAATATCTGTTGTCCGTTTTGAAAAGAATGAAACTGGGTGCCATTTCTGGTCCTCCTTCTTTTGCATAAGTACAGCACCGAATCCAGAAGAACTTGCATCACAATGCAATTCTGTTTCGTGCTTATGGTTGTATATAGCTAAGACCGGTGACTGTATTAATTTATCTTTTAACATATTAAAACAAATCATTTCTTCACTACCAAATTTGAACGGTTTATCTTTTTTAAGAATGTCGTGCAGTGGTTTAGCTAGTCTAGAAAAATCTTTTATGAACCGTCGAAAATATGAGCATAATCCCAAAAAACTTTGTACTGTATGAACATTGTTAGGTATTGGGAAATTTTTTATTGCCTCGATTCCTTTGTCATTGGGCATTATGCCATCTTTATTTATTATGAACCCAAGATATTTTATACTCGATTGCATAAACTCACATTTGTCTATTCTTAATTCAAGTTTATTTTCAACTAATCTTTTAAAAATTTCTTTCAACGTTTCTAAGTGTTCGTTTATATTTTCGGTTGCCAATAGAATGTCGTCCATATATACTACTACTTTGTTTTCTCTAATCATATCAGCAAAAATTTTGTTAACAAATCTTTGGAACACAGACGGGGCGTTTTTGAGGCCAAATGGCATTCGCAGCCACTCGTATTGGCCTAATGGTGTAACGAAAGAGGTGTATTTTATTGATTCTTTTTTAACATGCACGTGGACAAAACCGTTTTTAAGATCGAGTTTGGTGAAAACAGTTTTCTCATTCATTCTATCTAACAAGTCATCTATAAGTCTATAGTTGTCTTTCATTGTCATTTTATTAAGTTTTCTAAAGTCGACGCACATACGTAAGTCTCCAGTTTTCTTTTTCACTAAAACAATGGGCGATGCATATTCCGAGTCGCTTGGTCGTATAAATCCGTTTTCCAAATATTCGTCTAATAGTTTTTGTAACCTGTCTTTTTCTGTGTATGAAAGCCTCCTAGGAGAACAGCTAAACGGTTTCGGGTTTTTCAAACACAATTGTATTTCACTTCTAACTGTCGGTTCATTTGGCCTTTTTGCATTTATATAAAAATTTCTAAACAACCTATCGAATTCTAGTTGTAACCTATTGCTAACATTTTCTCCTATTTTGTATTCTAACTCACTTTCCGTTACGTGACATATTCTTAGTACTTCCTTATCAAAGTTGTCATTTAATTGTTCGTAAACGTTTTTATCTTTTGGCAATTTACAACTAACGATTTCTTTTGAAGTGTTAACAATTTCATCTTCTGATAATTTTGATTTACTGATATTCTTTTGTTGACTAACTATTTCATCTCTTAACGATATTGGACCAGATCTAACGATTTCAGACTAACCATTTCATTTTCTAACGATTTCGGACTAACAATTTCATTTTCTAACGATTGTGAACTAACAATTTCATTTTCTAACGATTTCTCAGGACTATCATTTTCAGTATACATTGATCTTTTGTTTATTTCCATGGGTTTTCTCAACGCAATCATTTCCAAGGTGTACGGGTCTAAATTTAAATTGCATGCAGTTAAAAAATCTCTGCCGAGAATAACATTATACCTCATAGACTGGTCGCAAACAATGATTAAACGAAAATATATTTTTATTGATCCTTTCAATACATAACATGTGGTTTGTCCATATGTTTTGAGAATACAGTTGTTTAAACCAAAATAGCAAGTATTAACTAGGGCTAACTTCATTGTCTCGTTAATAAGTGACTTTTTAATGATAGATATAGGACTGCCAGAGTCTATGAGGCATTCTGAAATTATAGGCTTATAAGCATTTTCAAAAAAATTGATTTTAAACCATCTTACATAATTATTAGTTGAAACGCTCTTCCTTGTGGGACATTGTGCCACCAGGTGTCCAAGTTGTCCACAGGCGTAGCACGAACCTGGTTCACGTTTGGGCTTCTTGCAGATGTCAGCTTTGTGTCCTCTTGAATTACAGTTTGCGCATCGTATGGCATCTTTGTAGTCGGTTGGCTGTGCAGGTGGCTCCCTCCGAGCTGGCAAACGGATGTTAAAAAATGCGCGTAGCATCTCCGATGGAGTAGAGAAGCATTGGATCCGTGCTTGGGTACGGAAATTTTGCAGCGGTATGCCCTCTATCACCTGGTCCAGTAGCTCGTCGTCGTCGATGTTTATCCCGTTTGAGAGAGCCATCTTCTCATCGTAATAACTGCAGAAACTCTCCTCGGTTTTCCACTTGCGACTTTCGAATTTTCGCCGGATCTCAGCCTTGGATGATTGCTCGCCAAAAGTCAATGACAATTGATCAAGCAAATTGTCAATTGGTTCGATCAATCGAGCAGGGTGCGCATGTAACCAGACTTGCGCGTTTCCTTTAAGTTTAGTGATGAGTAAGATGCGTAAATGGTTGTCATCGATGTTGAAAGTGCGTGCGATATTTTTGACCACTGTTATCCAGGCACGCGCGCAAGTTTTCCCATCGTAATCGGTTATCGTCTCTTTGGCGAGAGCGAGAACATCAACTGGAAAACACTGGCTCTCCGCTCTCTCCTTGGATCGCTGCGGCGAGTGAAATGTTGTGTTCTCTTTTGTGGCGCCAGCCTGCGTAAACTGCGCCGTCTGGATAACGGAACTAACTGTAGCCCTGCTTTGCTCTGGTTGTTGTTGTTCTTGGAACTGCAGGCTCGATCGTGTTCCGTTAAGCATTGCCTTCGCTTCTGCTAGCTCGAACATGTTTGTCTCCCTCTCACTGCCAGTTTCGGTTGATTCTTTTCTGTTCATCGCATTCACACTTACGTGATCGGTGTTAATTTCACAATTCTGGAAATCCAGTGAAGAAAAAATGTCGTTTCTTGGTGGACCGTTTTTCTGGAGGTGCTCCGGTGGACAATCGCCCCGAACTGCCGTTGGGATGTCTTGCAGCCTCGCGATTAATTCGGCTTTTGTGCCCTCCGTATTTTGGCCCAGAATACGTAGCCAATCTTTTAGAGTTGTCAGCGAAAAGTCGTTCAGGATGATTTTATCGTCCATTTTTGATTATTAATCCCACTTCTGAGATTTTAGCCGCCGTTTACAGAAGTTAACTATTTCAACTGTCTCTTTTGTTTCGATCTGCACCCTAGCTTAGTTCAACAGCGACTGACTGCCGCGCTCTCTGCAGAGTGGCGAGTCGATCAGTCGATAAGTTTCTCGATAGTAATCTTTGTATGTATGTATATAGTACGGATGGGTGTATGAATGTATAAGCTTATGACTAGATTGGCTATGTATAATTAGGTATGTATGACTAGGAATGTATGACTAAGAGTAAAGGAAGAGGGTAGAAGGAGCAGCCTACTACAATAGCACATTAGCTATGCTTCCAGTGCCATTCCTTTTGTCTCTTGGAACTCGCTGCCTAAGCTTCTTGTCCTTGCGTAGCTGCATTGACTCCGTTCTGGATGGCGTTGCAGCTCTAGCTGGTTTTGCTTCGCTAACAGGAAGTTGACAGATCTTGTTTAGCGATCTTTTTACTTCCCCATCGTTTGTTTTAACCGTGACTACCCGGACTTTATTATCTTGTCCTTTAGTCATACTAATGATTCTTCCCATTGGCCATCTTGCAGGGTGAGTGTTCTCATGTTTTATAAGAACCAGCTGTCCCTCCTTCAGATTTGGCTTTTCTTGGCCCCATTTGGTTTGCTGTTGTAATGACACCAGATAC
Source organism: Drosophila vallismaia (assembly GCA_035047325.1). NCBI lineage: Eukaryota > Metazoa > Arthropoda > Insecta > Diptera > Drosophilidae > Drosophila > Drosophila vallismaia. Next base: position 88,078 of record JAWNPU010000038.1, on the reverse strand, counting down.
TCCTCCTTCCATTTCTTCCAAAAATCACGTCTGATGCGTTGAATAAGCTTCCATCTATCCAAAGAGCTGATTGTCTTACTTTCGTCGAAATGTTCAGGAGCTCCAATTAGAGGTCTTCTTCACCATCGTTTTCACTCCTTACAGTGACTAATGGACGCGAGTTTCGCACTGCTTCGATATGCTTCATATGTAAAGCTGTTTTCACCAACAACTCGTTTAAGGTGATGCTTCACTGATTTTACACAGGCTTCCCATAAACCTCCCATGTGGGGGCTTCCCGGGAGAAAAAAGTGCCACTTGATGCCTTCTTTTCCAGTGTAGATGCTAACTCATTATTGTTTTTAATGGCAGCTACAAATTCTTTGTCCAATACTCTTGAAGCTTCCACGAAGTTTGTTCCATTATTTGAGTATAGGTTCTCACTCTTGCCTCGTCTTGCGAAGAACCGTCGAAGAGCCTCCAGGAATTTGTCTGACGAAAGGTGGCTAACAGCGTCCAGATGTATCGCTTTTGTTGCCATACAAACAAATACACAAATGTATCCTTTATACGTTTTTTTACCTCTTCCCTTTGAGCAGCGAATCTGGAACAGTCCGGCGTAGTCGATTCCAGTATTTTGAAACGAGTAATCAGCCGTTACTCGATAAACTGGTAAATTTCCCATCAGTTGACTGGACATCTTTTGCTTGTATCGTATGCATACAATACATTCCCTTAAATATTTCTTTAACGAATTTTGTATGCCAAATATCCTGAACTCCCTCTGAATATAAGTTCTCATAATGTTAATTCCGCCATGCAGAGTTTTCTTATGAGCATCCTTTGCAATTAACCAAGTCAAATGTGACTTATCCAGTATATAGTAATTGGATGTTTTACAATATAAGGTATCATTGCGTTTTGTAGTCGTCTACTAACTCGAAGTTCACTATCGCCATCACTATCCAAAAACGAATTTAGCGCCTGTGACTTACTCTTTGCGTCTAATGGTCTTTTGTTTTTGAGTAGTCTGACTTCGTGTCCAAAATCCAGCTGTTGTTATATCTTTACCACGGCAATGTTCGCTATCTTTAATTCCTCCACCGTAAGATGTGAAGGCTGTTGCGATTTTCCTCTCAGCTTTCTTATGAAGCGTAATACATACGCCATTACTCTAAGAAGTTTGTCGATCGATGAATACTTCGATAAAAGATGATTTTGCAGATATTCGGATTTATTCAATGTGGATACCACAAAAATTTCCGATTCCTTTCGAGTGGGCCAGTGTTGTGCATCCATAGCTAGCCAATTCGGCCACCTCCACCAAATTTCACAGATTTTAAGAGCTTACGGTGATATCCCTCTTGAAGCCACGTCTGCTGGATTTTCTTCCAATTTAACGTAATTCCATTTGACATTGGGAATTAGTTTACTGATTTCTTCCACTCTAGTTCTGACGAACTTATCTTTGCTGCGCTTGTTCTGTATCCAAGCAATATTAATTTGCGAATCACTCCATGCATGCGTTGTGATCTCGTTGCTCCATATAGCCTGCATCTTAGCTAATAACTTTGCTAATAAATGCGCAGCGCAGGATTTACTTTGCTTTTTGCTGCTAGCAAAGTAACTCTGCCACCTACTTTTGTATACACAGCCGCTGCATATGCTTTCTCTGATGCATCACAGAATCCATGTAGCTCCATAATACCTTTGGAGCATCCAGTCCAGCGTGAAATGCTAATTTCTTCTAAATATAATTGACCTTTAGCATATTCCATCCACCAGTTAGCTAAGTTGGATTCCAATTCAACGTCCCAAGTCATCGGTTCTTTTTTTTTTTTTTTTTTGTTATCATTCTTATTTTATATTTAAAATCTGTCCGAATGGACAATCATTAAATGATTTGGGGGTGACATTAACTTAAGGGAGGTACATGGAATGTACATCATATGAGTCTGACTTAGGTGTCTATTGGTGGGGGAGGTCAAGCGGGTGTTTCCTTTTCAGGCATCTTAGGGATTGGCTGTTATCTAGGAGCTTGATGGCCAGGTGGTTGGGGTGGTTGTCCAGTCTTTTTGTATATCTTTCGCTGAGTCGCGTGATCTCCTCTGCTACCGAAAGAATTCCAAGCTCTTTGTGGATTATTGAGTTTTCATGGTACGGATGGGCGTTAGAAAATGTTTTCAGACATTTATCTGAAGCTTTAGCTTCTGAAGCCAAACTGGTGATCAGGGATCAGTCCGGCCTCGTCCAAAACTGGCAGTACTCTACGCAAAAATACTCTTTCATGTATTTTAGAGAGGATTGCCAGCAAACTAATCGGACGATACGAGATTAGATTGACTTCAGGTTTTCCAGGCTTGAGGAGGACAATTATTTCAGCGCGCTTCCACACTTTCGGGATATACCCTAGACGGAGGCAGCTGTTAAAGATGTTAGCCAGCCTTTGGGACCAGATTAGGGGCAACATTTTCAGTGCTGTTGCATCAATTCGGTCAGGACCTGGTGACTTGCCATTTTTTAAGGAGGCGATCTCCTGCACAATCTCCTCTGGTTCGACGGGCTGTATTGGCGGGCCAGGAGCACTTAGGCTGTCTACGAACCTTATGGTGGCAGCAAACTCTTGGCCAGTGGATCTGTCGAAAGGTGAGAATGCATTATGTAGATGGTCAGCAAAGGCTTCTGCTCTTTCAACCTCAGACCGACACCAGGAACCGTCCACTTTGCGCACGGTTGATATCTTCTTCGCAGGTGTTTTTATGTGCCTCGTGACATTCCACAGATTGTGCTGCGGGTATCCAGGTTCCAGCTCCTTGAGAAATCTATGAAAGGAGTCCTGCCGTAGGATGGTTAGCTTGCCCTTCAGTTCCTTGGTGGTACGATTAAGTGCTGTCTTGTCCCTGGGATTGTGCAATGAAAACCAGACTCTTCTGAGGCGCCTTTTTTCGGCCACGAGGGCTGCGATTTCAGGAGACCACAAGTCCAAGTCTCTTTCAGGTGTTCTCGGGGAAGTCGGAGGAGGTGGGTTCGCAAACTCAGCAGCATTGTGCATCTCTCTGGTTAAGTTTTCGATGGCCGCATCTATGTTGCTTGTTGTGGAAAGAGGGGGATCTGAGTACAGGGAGGAAAGCATCCAAAACGTAAACTTGGGGGCATTTGTGTGTTTCCCAGTGAGTCTTCTAGGCAGGGTTTTTCTGAGGACGGGGATGTTTAGGAGCAAGTTTACTGCGCTGTGGACCGATAGCAGTTTATCATAGCTTGAGCATGTTATCTTAGAGTGCCCTATGCCCTTGGAGACGGCGAAGTCCGGAAGATCCGGCTGCTTTGAAGGGTCGGAAGGCCAGTGTGTGGGTTCTCCAGTGGAATGGCAGTCCAGACTCTTCCGCTGCAGGTACTAGTAAAGCTTAATGCCTTTGGGGTTGTTTGTGCGGGACCCCCACCAGGAGTGTTTGGCGTTGAAGTCTCCGGCTGCTATAAAACGAGGTCCAAGGGACTCGAAGAAGTCCTGAAGGTGGGTCTCGGTTATCGAGTGTATGGGTGGGAAGTAAACCGCACCAATGGTGATATCTCCCTGTGGGCTAGAAATCCTGGTCACGGCGCACTGAGCCCATTCCTCCTGAAACGCGGGAAGTTCCGTGTACTGAATGCCACTCCTGATGAGCATAGCTGCTCCTCCGCGTGCTCTGCCAGATGGATGGTTGGCATGTAACAGATCGTATCCGCTTATGTTAAAGTAGGATCTGGGACAAAAGTGGGATTCCGAAACTAGAAGAACATCAATATTGTCTGTTTTCATGAGATGCTCTACTTCGGCTTTGCTCTTCTGCAAGCCGTTTGCGTTCCAAAAAACTATATTAACCCTTATTTGCATTACTTTCTGTTGAGGAAGGGAGCTATAAACTGCGTCATCTGCGAGAACATCTGCGAAAACTTCTGTGAGATCAACTTTTCCATCATCCTCTCAATCGCTCCTTCCATGCGGGCAAGCATCGTTTTAAACTGGTTGGGTTGTGGGGCTTCGGGAGTGGTTTGAGGGGTTTGTTGGGGATTCCTTGGCTGTGTTGCTTGGTTTCCAAGAAGTACGTCCCTGTAACTCGTACCATTGATGATAGTTGGTATTTGGATGAGAGGTGGTTTGTTGTTACTCTCAACGGGTCTGGCTTTAGGAGATAGCTGTGCCTTTGCCTTTTTGTAGGCAGGGCATCCTCTGTACGACGCAGGGTGATCAGCTTGACAATGTAAACAGCATGCTTTCTCGGCATCTTTTTTGGTGCATGACCTAGTGTCGTGAGAATCACCACATTTCACGCAGCGATGTTCCAGGAAACAGTAGCGCTGGGTGTGTCCGAATCCTTGGCATCTGAAACATTGTGGAACATCGTTGAACTTCAGTGGGGGCTCAACGGTGACGACTGACCTACACATCCTCTTTATTTTCAAAACCTCTGTGTTGTTGCTCGCTAGTCCTAGGTTAACAAAAAATATCCCCAGTGGTTGTTTGGATTTCCTGCCAATGGGATTGTGCAGATCCCTCACAGTATGGCCGTATTTGTGGAGTTCTTCCTTAATTTCAGTCTGGTCCGATGAGTGGCGAAGTCCCTTGATGACCGCCCTGTACGCTCTCTCGTCCTTTGGTTGGAAGCACGAGGTGCTGGCGTAGGGCTGTGTAGGACTCCTTATCTGGCATCATTACGCGTATATTATTATTTCTCTCCGTTTTGTATGAGAAGTCCTTTTTGGTACACACGAGAGTCGTTATCATCTTTACAACCGCTGTAATGTCGGTCACGTCTGGGATTTAGATCGGGGGAGGCTTGAGGGTTTTCGGGATCGGGTTCGGTTTCACTGCCGTTTTAGATGCTACTGCCTCTGAGGCAGTTTTGGGTTCGTCATGTTCGTCGTCATCATCTTTGCTTGAGAGGAGGGCAACGGGGTTGTTTGCCAGCTTGCTGTGCAGAGCTGCGCTGGTGCTAGGCGTGACGTCTGGCTTCTCTCCTTGCCTATTACGCGCGGGCTTGAGCTTGATCTCGCTGGGCTCCGAGTAAGAAGAACTCCAGCTAAAGTCTCTGCTCGAGCTGCACTTCCTTTGAGGGCCTTCTTGCATGGCATTGTTTTGCCAAGGTTAATGGCACGCGGCGGGGCCTGCCAGTCCATACTCTAAGTTTGCCTTTAATTAACGCTTATGCAAAAGTAAGTCACTGCAGCAACGGCAGCAAAGGGGCAACGGACACAGTGGGACTCCACTCCTGGCAGCCCGACACGGTCCGTAAAATGCGCAGTCCACCAAGTCCCAAGTGCGGGCAGGTCGTAAAAAAAAAAAATAAAATAAATAAAATATGAAAACCAAAATTCCGAAAAATAATTCAGTTTAATAACAAAAAACCAAGTTCCTTATTGTTGAACGATTTTTCAATGAATGAAACATTTGCCTTGAATCGTTACAGGTGCCAACCATCCTAGTGGGTCAAAAATTCTGGACAACTGTGATAACACTAACCGCTTTGTTATGCGTGTTAGCATTTGGTTTTCTGCCGAAAACGTAAATGTATCCTTCTTCGGATCCCATTGAAGTCCTAAGGTTTTGATCGATTCATTCTCTTCAATGCAGATTTTCTCCGTAGCACCGTCGCCCTGAATGTCGGCTAAAATACGTTTGTCATTTGCAACCCATTTTCGCACATGCATGCCGGCCTTCTCCATCACTTGTCTCAATTTCCTTTGAAGTTCATAGCACTCGTTGACTGTGTCTCCACCTGTTATGAGGTCACCCATATAAAAGTCGTCTCTAATTGTTTCTGCTAAGACGCTATCCTCTTGGCAAAAGCGATCTGCCAACTCGCGTAGACATCGGACTGCTAAGAAAGGTGCTGCCGATGTGCCATAAGTTACGGTTGTTAACTTAAACTCACTGATCGGCAATTTTGGATAATCTCTCCATAGGATATATTGGTATTTTTGGTCTTTCTCAGCAACTTTTATTTGGCGATAAATTTTTTCAATGTGAGCTACCACAACATATTGCCATTTGCGCCATTTAATTAGAACATCGAATATATCCTTTTGAATCTTAGGACCAGCTATAATAACGTCATTTAGGCTTAGTCCATTTGTCGTTTTTGCGGATGCGTCAAAAACTACTCGTAGCTTCGTAGTTAAGCTTCCAGGCCTGATGATTGCTTGATGGGGTAAATAGTATTTACCTTGACCCGTTGTCTTTACAGATTCCATATCCATATTCCATATTACAGATTCCATTCCACTGTCCCATCTTAAGTTATTCTTTCATGAATTTGTTGTATGCAGACCAGTTCTTTGGGTTTCTTTGAAACTTCTTTTCCATTTGCATAAGCCTTGTCATTGCCTGTTTGCGAGAGTCTCTCAGCTTTGCCTTTTTTGTGGAATGGAATTGAAACCACAAATCTGCTTTCCTCGTTGATGACAGTTGTTTCTTGGAATTTTCTTTCGCATTCTGCATTGTCTGTAATCGTCTCATCGGCTTCATCTTCCAATTCCCAAAAGCGTTTCAGGTCCTTTAGATTTATTCTTGTAGTGGCACTTATAATTTTTTGCTTTGCTGCTCGAGTTATATTTCCGGACCCAATCCATCCAAATCTGGTTTTTTGTCCCAAGATTCAATTCACGGTTTTTATTTTCTCCATCATAATCAGGGGAAATAGATCCACACCTATCACCATGTCAATTCTGCTTGGCTCGTTGAATCGTGGATCTGCTAGCCTGTAGCCCTTCCACTCTTTGTTGATATCAATATTAAACTTTTGCTGGGAAGGGCTCTATGGAGTGTTGGTAAAACCAATGCTTCCGTTGATGTTTTGAAGCTTGCTGGAATTTTTGGTTTGATCGTCAGGTGGACGTTATTGTTTGATAATTGAGTAGTCTGGGAGATACCTTCGACCTCTATAGTACTCCTTACTCTGGGGATCCTTAATATTTGTGCTGCCTCCTCTGAAGTCAGCGTCTTCTGGGATCCACCGTCAATAAGCGCCCTCAACTCGTTGTAACCTCCAGCTTTGTTTTTAACTAAAACAACAGCTGTAGGCAATAGTGTGTCTTGGCCTTGCTTGAGGCTGTTGCTATTGATACTGCGTTTTGTGTCTTCATGAAGAAGGCTGTTGTGTCCTTTGGAGCATCGATTGCATGTAATTTCCTTTCTGCAGTCGATAGCATTATGCTTTCCAAAGCATCTAAAGCACATGTTGTTCTTTTGAACGAATTCTTTTCTTTTTTCGATTGATTGTGCTCTGAATTTGAGACACTATATCGTGGCCATCCTTAGAGCAAAAGGCACACGATCTAACTTGCACTTTTCTTGTAGCAACCTGAGCGGTATTTTTGGTAATGACATTTACTGAGTTGTATTGTTGCTCAATACACTCCAGTACGACTTGTAAGGACTGTATAGCTCTTGCCTTTTTTAAATGCTGTTCTTACAGCTGCAAGGCTTCTGGCGAAAATTTCCGCAGTAGAATTTCTGCTAAAATTACGTCAGCAGAGCTTTCTATTTTTCCTTTTTCTTTTATGATGAATATGATCTCGGTCGCAGTATTCAAAAACTTTGAACGTTGGAAGGTCCACTTTTGGGAGTTCTGGCACGTCGTAGTTGGAACCTTTGAACTGTTCCAACTTTATTTGAAGTACCATCTCTAGTGCGGAAACTTCAGATTGCAGAATGTCTGCCTCATCTTGATCAAAGGCAGCTCTGTCATACTTGTTTTCAAGCAGTTTCAGTGTGTTCGTCACGTTGGACCAATGACTTTTTATCATTGCCAGCTGCTTGACTAGTTCAATCTCACTTGAACTATCTAGGGATTCGTAGATTAGGCTTATATGTTGACTTACCCTGTCCGCTCTTCTATCCACCAGTTGAACCAGATTATCAACTGGACTGGAGCTCCGAGCTGATGCGGTAGCAGATAATTTTGATCCGCTTGGTAGATTTTTCTCTTCAAGTGTTTTTACCTTTAATTGTGTCTCCTTGTAGGCCTTGATAGCATCCATAGTTTTAAAAAATATTTTATCATTAAAATATTGATGATCGCCAACTCCCAATTTTACCAGCGCATTGTTGTTAGTAGTAAATCGGACTACCAATACTTCCATTGCTGGTATAGATGCCTTTTCCTTGATGGCTTGCAGTATTTTGTTCTGCAGCTCTCCTTGGTCTTGCATCAATTTCACAGATCTTTCCGACAACATCTTGGGAAAACAATCACTGTGACTTTTTTGTGCTTTTTGCTTGTATTCTTTGGCGTGATCCGTTAAAGGATTTTTCGATTGGTCGCCCAGTTGACCTAGCTGTGCCTTGACTCACAGCTGATTGATCAGCCAAAAAAAAGCAAGAACACAATGTTTTACCTTATAGTCCTAGTACTTTAAGGCGTGGCCTTTTATTCTGTGTTTCTTACCACTGGTGGGGGAAACAACAGAATCACTCTAATAACCTTGCTCTTTTTACTTTGAAGCGCTGGTTTTTTATTCTGGTGTGAAGTTTAACTCAAAAGAGGCTTGTGAAAAGTGTCTGTCCGAATTCTTCGCAAATAAGGAGGGGGGCTTCTACGAGGAAGGTATTTTGAAGTTGCCGTCTAGATGGAAACAGATCATCGAACAAAACGGCGCATATTTTAACTAAATCCGATCACTGTAACACTTTTTATGAAGCATTGAATAAAGAGCAAAAAAGCGGAGGGAAGATATTTTTTTATATCATCCATTGCTCTTTGAAATATTCTAGGGGCGTGTATTAACCCGAATGTCATACGTAAGAATTCAAATTTCCCATTGTTAAAAGAAAAGGCTGTTTTTTAATATCTGACTCTTTCATTAAAATTTGGTGGAATCTTGATTCCAAATCAATTGTTGAGAAATATTTTGACTTTCCTAAGTTAGATAATATTACAGACGGGTCTTGCATCGGTTATCTGTCCGGTATTGTGTTTTCGTTTAATTTTTTATAGTCAATAACTAGTCGATGTTTTAGAGTTCCATCTTCGTTTTGCTCCTTTATGGGTACTACTAGGACTGGTGAATTATAAGAGCTTCTACTTGGTCTTATAATTTGTTTATTTAGCATTCTATTGATTTCATTATTAACGAAATCTGAGACTGACTGGCATAAGAATATTGTTTGCTATAAATTGCCCTGTCATTGTCAGTATTTATTTCTCCTCGAATATCGGTTCGAAAAGGAATTTGCATATTTATTTTAGAATGCTTCTTTTCAATTTTATTCATAATCTTATTTCCGAAATCTTTTATTTGATTTGAAATTATTATTAGATTATGAATTTTTTTTTTGTCGGAAAATTCAACGACGGCGTGTTCAGGATTTGTGGATCTCAAACTATTAGTTTTTTTGTTGATGGATAATTCAACGTCGGCGTTCTCGGGATTCTTTGATCCCAAGCTATTAGTTTTTTTGTTGATGGATAAACGTCGGCGTGCTCAGGATTCTTTTATCCCAAGCTATATAAACTTCCTTCACCAATTACCGTTTTGGTTTTAAATACTTTTTGTTCATCAAAGTATTTTTTATAATATATACTTTTAATGGAAAAGCATTTTTTTCCCCAATTAAACACAAATCGTTTTTTTCCTCTTTGTCATAATATTCGAGTTTCTCTTTTTACCATTATATTTCATAATACCCTTTTCTACATCTATTTTAGTTCCAATTTTCCTTAATAGATAGTACCCAATTGATAAGTCAGATTCTAAACCTTCTATTTCATAAAATAGATGTTTTGTTTATAATATTGTCAATATATGGTAATATTTTATAATTGAGTATCCATGAACTGTAGATACTCTTTTGTATGTTGGCAATTCTTTTTTATTTTCATAAGTTCCCTTTTTGATATAGCAAGATGAGGCTCCTGTGTCAACTAATATTTTTCGTTGTTTTTTTGTATTTCTGTCTTTTCTTGTTATATGTGGCATTCCCCTGTAGAGTTCTGATCTAAAAAATGATCTTCATCAATGTGTAGGGGCGTTTGTCGCTACAAATAATTCACACTTCCGCTTAATAGTATGCACCCATGGTCGACTACACTTTAGTTTTACTTTAAGTAGTAGATTGCGACAACTTGAAATACCTATTAGTAGATAAAGCTTTAAAAGATATCCGCAAGATAAATATATAACGAAAATAAAACACTTGCACCTGATTATTCTGGCGAAGCCACAAAATGGAATATGATTTTTATTTTTTTGTGGTATCGATAAAGCTTGTTTCATTGCCAACATAACAGGGGTGAAACAGGCATAGGTCAAATATCCGCGCCATTTTGGGCTTGGGAAAAAGGCGCCAAAAAGGTTTCCTGGTCAGGGTCAAGCCTGAACTCTGGCTATTCTGAACATTCGGCAAGAGTACCGACCCCAAAAGGGAAGAAAGGAAAAGTTTAATCCACATTAGTACCATCAATATATTCTGCAAGAGTACCGACCCCAAAAGGGAAAAAAGGAAAATTTTAATCCACATTAGGACCATTAATATATTAGCCAGCGCAAGTTTGCAAAGTTTGCATGCAGACAGCTGATCTTCATTCTAATTCGTCATTGCACCGCTCTCCGCTCCAAGCAATTCCAGTTGTTACGAGAGACGCGGAGCGGGCAGAAGTCCAGCTGGCCCGGGCTAAAATACCTAGAAATCCCTAAAAACCTTGTGTCAGGTGTGAAACCAGTGGACGGGTATAAGAAAAGGCACAAGAATCGAAGAATCCCAAAAACTTTGTGTCATTTGTATGAAACCAGTGAATGTGTATAAGAAAAATGCACTAAAATCGAAGAGTCCCAGGGTGAAAAAATAAAGGAATGAGCTTAAACTAAGTTTGAGCGCCAAAAAGCGAGACGATTAAGAAAAAGGAACGAGAAAAAAAATGGAGAAAGTCTAATATTTTCCCTTTTGGCAAGTCAAGCTTCATATTAATTTGTAATGTCTTGATCCAGTTATGTTAAATTACCGCGTAATTTCTTGTTAGTTTAATTAATTAAAAAAAAAAAGAAAAAAAAGTGTCAAAAGAAAGAATAGAAATTAACCTATAAATTATAAATAGTACACTAGGAAAAAATAGTGAGAATGAAGACAAAGCAATAAGTTTTATGAAATCATAAAATTACAAGAACAAAAAATTATGTAAGAAAAAAAAAAAGAAAAAAAAGGAAAAAACCATGAACCACAATCAGATCAGCAATTAATTACTGTATAGTGAAAATAACAGTGTAGAACACACACCTACGCATTCCCCCTTTTCAGTACCACCCCGAAAGCGCTTTCGTCGGTGGACAGTAAAAGAGGTAAGTGATTATGCATTCCTTTTCTTATTAGAGAGTAAGACTGCAAGCTTCTCTTCAGTCTTTTGGTTATGCTGCGTAATGCGCGAGTTACCTCCGGGGAGCTTCGCGGGGTATTTAAATGCAGGAAAGAGAGGAGCTGAACCAGGAGGTAGCTACAGTGATCTTCGGAGAGCTTCGTGGGATGTTCAGATGCAGAGAAGAGAGGAGCCGGTCTTGGAAGTAGCTACGGCTGTCAGGGAATTCGATCGGATTCAATATTGGATACGTCTACAAGTGTTTGCTGCTAAAACTCGACTGCTGGTCGTCTTTATTTTTGGTCTTAAATAAGCTAACAGTGAATATGTATATGTGTATTACAATGTTGGAGTTCTTAGAAATAAAGAATCTGATGCAGCAGAAAGTATGTTAACAAGTATGTATATGGGATTGTATGCGCTGCGTTGTCTGTGTGAAGGGAATGCGGTGTCAGCTTTTTGGCGGATGTCGGCGGCTGACTCGTCGTTGATGTTTATGTTGCGACTTTGTATCGCAACGCTTCCCGGTTCGATGTCTTCACTTGTGAAGGCGTGGGGGTTTAGAAGGAGGGTGGTGTATTGTACCGATGGGTCGGTAACTCCTCCCCCTTCAGTTTGGAGCGACGGCCATAGCGGAGGAATTGGTGGAGCGACGATTGGAAGAATGTGTTCGGACCCGGTATGGAAGATGTGGGTGTCTCTACGAAGTGTCCAGGTGAGTATTACGGCGACTAGGGATACGATGAAGAGAATGTATAAGGTTGTCGAGTGTCGAAAGTTTCCTGCCGTGACGACCCGTAGCTTGTTGGATGTTGTGAGTGTATCCAGGTGAAGTCTTTCCAAGGTGAGTATGTTAATAGTGGCATTTTTTATTAATTTCCGTATTGGTGGTAGGAAGAAGTCGGCGTGCTCTTCTGTTGATACCGCCGTGTTGTCGTAGTTTATTTCATTGATTTGTAATGTGCAATTGTCATACTTTATTATAGCTGATCCATTGATATTAGTTATGGTCCGGTTGGAGGATGTGATTGGGAGGTTGTTCCCGTTAAATACAAATATGAAGCCTTTTTCCGGCTCGAACACATCGGTCGTGAGTCCCGTTTCCTTTATGTCGCAGTAGCTGGTTTTATTCTGGATAAGGTGTCCCAGGCAAGTATTATTTTTGAGATTATTGATAGAATCGATTTCACAGACGAATTGTGCTTCTATTACAGGGCATTTATACATAGCTGAAAACATACTATTATTTTTGTTATTATATATTAAGTACTTAGGTGCTATTACAAATTGTGTGGAATTTATTGGGAGTGGAATTAATCTTGCCATTTCGTAGTTAGGATTTAGAAAAATAGAAATTTTGACACTGAAAATTATTTTGTCTTGGTAATTGAGTGTGTTCATTTTTAACAGATTATAAATGTGTTGCTCGGATTTTATTGTGTAGTTTTGGGTTTCAAAAATTTGTTTGATTTTGTTTATTTCTGTCTTATCTAAAATGAGTTTTGGGATAACATTAATTTTGGCAAGCAGTGTACTTTCTATAATGTCGCTTAGGTGACTAAGTAATAAGTCTATATTATAGTTAAGCCTATTTATATATTGTAGTTTCTTTAGTTCTCCTTCGTAGTTATATATTTTTTTGTAGATTGTATTTTGAGTGTTTTCGAAGAAGTTTTTAATCAAATCTTGTTCATTGTTAATGTGTCTTGTTAAGTTTTTGAACCGTAGTTGAATTTCATCATTGAGCGTGTTCTGTATTTCGAAGTTATCTGAGATGGTGGTGACTTGGCTTTTTAGGTGGTTAATTTCTGTTTCTATATTCTTTGAATCATTGGCGTCCATGTTGCCAGTGACGACTTTGACTAAACTACCTAACCCGTTAATAAGACCTCTTTTGTGGCGTGAAAAGGGTGTTAGTGCGTCTATTTTACTTTGAGTTTGGGCAAGTTTAGCGTTTAGTATTGATATAGAGTCGGTGAGTGTTTCATCGTGTCTTAGGGTATCGATGGTGTGGTATAATTTTTCAATACAGTTGGTGTATTCGGACAGATCGATTATGTGGCTAATTTTCTTATAGTTTCCTATCACGAGTGTTTTCCCTAGCGGCACTTTTGCTAAGAGGTTGGTGCTATTGAAGTTGTGGATGAAGATAGATTGGTATGCCCCATGGCAAGATCTGGAATGCAGGTTGAAAGGCTTAAGTCATTTGGGGGTTTGAATGTTTTCCTAACTTTTGATTTGTGGATTTTTTGATTTTTTGTGGTTACTAAGGTTTTTCCTTTGTCTTTTGCTGTTCTGTGTAAGGAGAACCGTGGTGTTAGTTTGTTCCTCCTGTTTTCTTTTCTGAAAATTGTGCTGTTAGGTTGTAGTGTTGTTGGTTCTACTCTGCTTGTGTTTAGCTTTTCTGTTCTTTGTTGGGCGTTTGTGGACAATTTTTCCTTTATTTCGGAGTAGAGTTTATCTTGAAACATATTTAGTTTATTTAAATAGTCATGCTCATTATTGGGTATTTTTTTTATTGGGTATTTTGTCAAATAAATGGGTCCTACCATTAAAAAGTTCAAAAGGGGTGTGTTTAGTGGTGGAGTGGATTGCGTTATTATAGGTTATTACAGTTTCTGACATTATTTCTTCGTGGTCTGTAGGTAGTTTGTGTTTTTTTCGTGTGTCTAGTATTATTCTGTAAATCTCTGTCAAAGAGGAGTGTAAGCGTTCTACTGGAGAATTACTTGAAGATTGCTGGAAGGATGTGACATGGAGAAGTATATTGAGAGCAAAACTTGCGGAATATGTCGTTGCAGAATTCTACTCCTTGGTCGTGTATTAGTTTTTTGGGTAGTCCGAATTGACTGAAAAAGTTTTTGATTGCTTTGGTGCAATTGATACCGTTTCTATTTGGAATGGGGTAGACAGCTGCGAATTTTGAGAACTTGTCTATGATTGTCAGGTTAAAATTATTGTTAATGGTGTAGATGTCTATGTGTATTATATCGAGGGGTTTCGTTGGGGTTTCTGGAATTTCGAATACAATGTTTTGTGGCTGTCTGTCGTATTTGAGTTTTAGACATGTTTCGCAATTCCTAATTAGTTCAGAGATTTTGCTTTTCATATTGGGGAAGTAGGTTTCTCGTTTGAGGTGAAGGAATGTTTCATCGATGCCTCTGTGATTGTTATTAGTGTGATATTCCTGAATGAATTTGTTTTGTTCGGGGTTTCCTACAATTTCGTGGAGAAGTGATTTGCATCTGATAATTTTAAAGTGTTTTTTGTGTGCAAAGTACGTTAAGAATGCTTTTTCGATTAATGCGGAATTATTATCGTCTGCCAAGAATGCGCAAATCCTGTTAGGTTTTAGGGTTCCTTTCAAGATTTTAGCAATATTATCGAAATCGAAAGAGGGCTGTGAATATTTTTTCCTAAGCTTTTGTTTGAATGGTGTTGTAGTTTGGCAAGACGTATTTGTATCTATTTCTAGTATGAGTTGCGTGTTAAATTCGTTAATAGGTTTTTCGGATGTGGGACAAGGCTTAACAGTCAGTGTTTCGCTGTGGTTTAAATTTGGGTCTGCTCTACTTAGGGCGTCTGCGATTACATTTTGTGAACCTTTCTTGTGAATTATTTCGAAATTGTATTCCATGAGTTGGAGTCTCCAACGAATTATTTTCGAATTGGGTTCTTTGAAATTCATAAGCCATATTAGTGGCTTGTGATCTGTAACAATAGTAAATTTTACGCCATAAATATATGGTCTGAAGTACTTTACTGCCCATATTATTGCCAACATTTCTTTTTCTATGGTTGAATAGTTGACTTCGGTGTCAGAGAGGGTCCTGCTGGCAAAGCATACAGGTCTATCGTTCTGTAAGGAGCCTTGGGATAGTACGGCTCCTAACGCGAAGTTACTAGCATCCGTAGTAACGATGAATGGTTTTTTGAAGTCTGGGTGTATGAGTATCGGGTCATTGGAAAGAAGAGTTTTGCACTGTTCGAATGCGTCTACAAAATCTTTATCTGTAGTAACTTGTCTTTTTCCTTTCAGCTGTTTAGTCATGGGTTTCGTTATTCGAGCGAAGTCTCTTATAAACTTCCTATAATACCCCAGTAAACCGAGAAAGGATTTGATAGCTTTTCTGTTGGTGGGGCAAGGAAATTCTTTGATCGCAATTATCTTGTTCGGGTTTGGTTTTATTCCGTCTTGTGTGACTATGTGGCCTAGGAATTCTATCTCTTTCCTCAGGAATTCTGATTTCGAGGGTTGTAGTTTAAAGTTTGCCGCTCTAAGTTTTTCGAATACCATTTTTATGTCCACTAGGTGTTTTTGTAAGGAAGGCGAGAAAATGATAATATCGTCGAGATAGACTAAGCAAATGGTGCCGTTAAGGTCGCCGAGGACGTTGTCCATAACCCGTTGAAAGGTAGCCGGTGCGTTTTTTAAGCCGAAGGGCATCCGTATGAATTCGTAATGGCCCCCTTCGACTGTAAAAGCTGTTTTGGCGATATCTTTTGGTTCCATCTCAATTTGATGGAAACCGCTAGTTAGGTCGAGCGTTGAAAAATATTTTGCTTTGCCTATGCTATCTAATATGTCGTTTATGTTTGGGATGGGGTATCTGTCCGAAATGGTTTTGTCGTTGAGTTTCCGGTAGTCTATTACAAGCCGCCATTTCCTGTTCCCTGTACCGTCTAGTTTTTTTGGGACCACCCATACCGGGGCGCTCCAAGGGGAGTGGCTAGATCTAATAATTTGTTGATTTAACATGGAATCAATTTGTTTTTTGACTTCTGTTTTATGGACAAAAGGGTATCTGTAGGATTTTGCGTGGATAGGAGTGTTGTCTATGGTGGGGATGAAGTGTGTGATTTTGTTGGTGAAAGTTAATGGTGTTTCTGGGTTGTAGAATATGTCGCGAAATTGTTTACATAGGGTTATTAAGGCTGCTTTTTCTTCTGGATTGAGATGTTCTGTTGGGATTTGTAATGGGGCTTGGAGGTTATCGTTATTAAGGGGTGTAGCTGATATGTTAAAGAATTCGATATAATCGTTTTTGTTGTAGGGGGTGGTTTCTAGGGGGTATTCTAGGTATAGTAGTTTATCCGAGTTGGATTTGTTAGAGATTTCGACATTGGCAATATTATTGTTTGCTTTATATAGTCCTTCTGACAAGGTTAACTCATTATTCAGCTGTGTAGCGCAACAATAGAATTCGCCATGATTAGTCTTTACCGGTAGTGGTAAGATAACTTTACTGTAGGCGGGGATGTTAAAAATTTTTGAAGCCTGGTTAGTGTACAAGGATATTGGGAGTGTAGACTTTGAGGTTACTAGTTGTAAGTTTACTAGGTCTATTTTTGCTTCTAGGTGTGATAATAGGTCCATTCCTATGAGGCCGTTAAAATGAGAGTGAAATTTGAATTTAAGTAGGGTAATTTGACCTTCGGTTTTGAACTCGGGTGGCATTGGGAATATTGATTTTTCCTCAATTTTGAAACTATTTAATGCTGTTGTAATTGAAGTGGATGTTGGTAGAGTTGTGCACTCTAGTTGGTTTGCAGATTCTGGGTCGATGAAGGAGTTATTGGATCCTGTATCGATAAGAAATGACAAGGGGAATTTTTGTTGTAGGTTTAGGGTTATGTATGGAAGGGATGTTGCATGTGTGGTGGGGTTTATGTATCCTGTCGGGTTCCTGAGGCGGGTGCCTGAAAATTTAGGTCGGTAGGGCAGTGTTGGGTGAGTTTTTCTTCTTCTATGTTGTGTAGCCCATAATTTGGTGTTTGATTGTCTTTAAACGGGTTACTATTTCTGTTGCCATTGTTTGGTTGACGATATTGGGAGTTGGGGTTTGAATAATGGTATGAGTGGTTTTGGGAGTAAGGTGAATTACGGTTGTTGCGGTTGTTGTCGTCTCTGTGATTGTTGCTGTTATTGTTATTGTAATTGTTAGTTCGTCGTTCGGTATTGTTTGGTGTTGGGGGGTATGGGTTTCTGTTCTGGTAACGAGCTCTTTCTCTTTGACATAGCTCGTAAGCTGTTTCGATAGTCTTGGGGTCTTTCAATCTGATGACTGTTTTAAGTGGTTCTCTGATTCTTGAAATGAAGGCATTTAGACAGACTTCGTCATATAGTGTTTTCTTGGCTTCGATGATTGTGGCCGACTGTCCACTATTGGAAGTAGTGGATATAAGTTGGCTCCTAATCCTCGATAAGCCGAAGAACAATTGCCCTAGGGTTAGGTTGTCCGGGAGAGATTGGAGCTCGCCTAGGAGGGTAGCTTCGCTTTTCTTGCTAGAATATAAACGTAGTAGGTTGCTTTTGATATCGTCCCATATAAGTTTGGTGTTAGCTAGGTTTAGGGCTTCATCTGCTCTTCCAACTATTTTGTTCCTAATTGCCCTAAGTGTTAGAAGCCCGTACGGTGTTTGGTCGGTACCCCTAATGAGCATGATTATTTCTTCAACGCTAGTTATATATTTGTCGAGTTGGCTTGGAGTACCATCGAAAGTCGGAAGTTCTTTAACGAAGGCTAAAATATCGGTGGCACTAAGTGCCGTAGCAATACTGCTGAAGCCACTGACGGTAGGTGTTAAGGGGGCGGAATTACCTACGGAGGCGTTGCCTGAATCCATATTTATAGGTTGAAGGGGCGGTGAGAGGGTATTTTCTCTAATTACGGGGAGGGTGTTTGTTTTAGTAACTGAACGTGTGACTCTTTTTGGAAGTGTGTGTGATCCTAATACGGAACGAGTTGTTTGTTTTATAGTTTGTGTTAATTTCTTTGACATTTAAGGGAGTATACAATTTATAATGTACTTAGTGGTTCTTAATTATTTGTTTATTGTTGAATGGTGTGTGTTTTTTTTTGTGCGTTAATTTCTGTAATATAGTGGTATTAGTGTATGTATGTAATATTTGAATACTTCATTTGTGTTGAAAGAGTGAGAATATGGGTGCATGTTTCAAAGATTTTTCTTTTTATTAAGGTGTGCAGTTTATATGTGATTTTGTGGTTCTGTGCCCAGTCTTAGAAAACATACACTTCACCGTTCATATAAATTCGTATTTGCATATATATATGTGCACATGAGAGTACTGATGTGGTACTTGGCCTTACTAAGCTTCGGCGGTGATTATCAGCGATTGATTTCACACAAGTACATTACACGTCACTCTTACACATTTGTATATATGGTTTTGTTATGTATATTTTCGATGTATATGTAAGTATTTTGTGGTGTAGTACCGGGCCTTTAATGTTTCGGCAGTGGTTTATCAGCGATTGATGCCACGTAGGTACACTACATCTTCTTTTTTTCCTTATTGCATTTGAAATATTTGTGTGTGTGAATTGTTTTAATTGTTTTGCATATATATGTACACATGAAAGTAGTGATGTGGTACTTGGCCTTATTAAGTTTCGGCAGTGATTATCAGCGATTGATTTCACACAAGTACATTCCATATAATTTTTCGCGATTACGGCATTTTTTTTTTTTTTTTTTTTTTTTTTTTTGAAATTATATATGGGTGTTTTGTATGTTAATTAAGGCGGTTTATGTATTGTAGTAGGACTTTTGTTGTATTCACTTTTAGACATTACTGCACTTCATTCTCACTCTTTTTCTACAACTACTTACAGAAGAACTAATAGAAGGTTTAATAGAATATTTTCCATTCCAGTTTTCGGCTGCGCCAGTTACCTCCGGGGAGCTTCGCGGGGTATTTAAATGCAGGAAAGAGAGGAGCTGAACCAGGAGGTAGCTACAGTGATCTTCGGAGAGCTTCGTGGGATGTTCAGATGCAGAGAAGAGAGGAGCCGGTCTTGGAAGTAGCTACGGCTGTCAGGGAATTCGATCGGATTCAATATTGGATACGTCTACAAGTGTTTGCTGCTAAAACTCGACTGCTGGTCGTCTTTATTTTTGGTCTTAAATAAGCTAACAGTGAATATGTATATGTGTATTACAATGTTGGAGTTCTTAGAAATAAAGAATCTGATGCAGCAGAAAGTATGTTAACAAGTATGTATATGGGATTGTATGCGCTGCGTTGTCTGTGTGAAGGGAATGCGGTGTCAGCTTTTTGGCGGATGTCGGCGGCTGACTCGTCGTTGATGTTTATGTTGCGACTTTGTATCGCAACGCTTCCCGGTTCGATGTCTTCACTTGTGAAGGCGTGGGGGTTTAGAAGGAGGGGTGGTGTATTGTACCGATGGGTCGGTAACTCGCGCGCTAAGAGAGCTAACAAAGCTTAACTCCGCGCTTTGATCATTTTCTTTGTCTGCTTATTTGCCTGTAATTTTATTTTGACTGCTTATCTGTCCGCTAACGATGCAAAATATTTCACATAAAAAAAAAACATAAAACATGAAATGAAATAACGTCAATATACCCTAGATATAAAATTATTACTCTAAAATCATATCTTACACATATATATATTGTACATATTATTATTCCTCAACAGCCTCATTCTCGCATTTGTCTCCTTTTAAACATTAGATGTATTTGTTAAACATAATATTAGATTATAATTAATAAATGTTAAACAATAATATAATATGAAATCTTGCTAGAGTTATTTGATAGGGTCGTGCCTAGTGAAAGCAGGGTAGGAATTTAGATAGTCGACTCGATCTTTGGGACCATTTGTGGACATTAAAACAAAGCGGACGAAATGGTCATGGTAGGGCGGGCAAACGAATCAGCTGAGCAACAACACCTGCCAGCTGAACATGATCTAGCCGATTAAGTTTAGCCATCTTCTATTTTCCTTTTCTTCTCCTCTTATCTATTTCTATTCTATCCTCTCTGTCACTTCGCCTATGCATTTGGATTTGAATAAACGCAACCAAGCACGCGAATTCAATTAATATTTTTTGTAAGCCCAGCCAGCACATACTTTCAGCACATTTAATTGTGTAACCCCCCATATCTCCCAGAAGAAGCATAGCCGGCTTTATCGCGTGCAGTGCAGGAAAGTATCGACCATCCGCGGGTTAAGAGAGATATAGGATATATCTATCTACGTAGAATGTTACAGAATATTAATTATAGCGCCCAACGTTTCGGCCAATATTCATTGAATATAAAAAACGGCTACATAATAAAATAATTTTAGCCGCCGTTTACAGAAGTTAACTATTTCAACTGTCTCTTTTGTTTCGATCTGCACCCTAGCTTAGTTCAACAGCGACTGACTGCCGCGCTTTCTGCAGAGTGGCCACTCGATCAGTCGATAAGTTTCTCGATAATAATCTTTGTATGTATGTATATAGTACGGATGGGTGTATGAATGTATAAGCTTATGACTAGATTGGCTATGTATAATTAGGTATGTATGACTAGGAATGTATGACTAAGAGTAAAGGAAGAGGGTAGAAGGAGCAGCCTACTACAACTCGGCCGTCCTGACAACTAGATCTCCCGATCGTAGGATTTTATAACAATTAACGTTTCTTAATGCTAAGGGTCCTGTTTCTCATTTTATTCTTCTTAGTAGAGATACTTTTAAACGGTCTTAGACATTTTTTTAGGTTTTCTTTTCTTCTCGTTTGTTTTCTTTGTTTTACAATTGCTTCTTAAATTATACTTTCTATTTTGTAGACTCTTAATTTTTCTTTGCCAGTGTTTTATATTCTGTATGCTCCATACACCCCGGTAAGGATTGCGAGAAATTTGAAATCCATCAACATCTTCCAGAAGGAAGCGATCATTTTTGAGAACTTTGCTTATGACATAGGGTCCTTTATGCTTTGGAACTAACTTCTTAGCTATGCCTGTTGTTGAGTCAAAATTTTTAACCATGACGTAGTCGCCTTTTGTGAACACTCCTGATCGTTTTCGTTTTTTGTCAACATATTCTTTATTGTATGCTTGTGCTCTTTTCTGACTTGCCTCGCCTTTATTTCTAATACTTTCTAAATCTCTTTCTTCAATCGTTTCTCCAATTTCCTCAATTTTTTCTTTTAACTCATCCATAATTTATCCTTTTTGTTGTAAACCAAATAACATTATGCTAGGATACTGTTTAATGCTGCGGTGTTGTGTATTGTTCAGGGTATATTCGACCTTTTCTAAGACTAAGTCCCAGTGTAGACCTTGATCAGGTTCAATTAACTTGCTAATCATTGGACCAAGACTTCGGTTTATACGTTCAACTTGACCGTTGGCTTGTGGCGATCCTGTTGCAATTTTTATGTGTTTAACATTGCATTCTTTCAAAAATGAGTCAAAATCGCCAGACGTGAAACATGCTCCTCTATCTGATATGATACACTTAGGCCTACTGTATGCTCTGAAGTAGTCGTTTAACGATTGTATGACTTCTTTTGTGTTCGTAGTTTTTGTTGCGTATAGTCTGACAAACTTTGTGAATGCATCTACTATTACTAGAATATGTTTCTTCGGTCTACCCAAGTCTACTGGACCATAATGGTCAATATGGATGATTTCAAAAGGTTTGTTTCCCTTAGGTATGTTGTGTAGAAATCCTTCTGTTTTTCCTGTTTTGGGACTGAATGAAATACATTTTAAACAGTTGCTGATATGTGTGCTACACTTCTGTTTTAAATTTGGAAGCCAATAGTTTTTCATTATAGCTTCTATAATTTTGTCTCTTCCTACGTGTCCAAGTTCGTTGTGATACTTGTATAACACTTGTTCTTCCATTTCTATCGGAACGTAGAACAGCAATCTATTTGCCATCTCTTCAACGCTATTACGAAACTTGGATACTATCCCCAAAGGTGGAAAAAGGCGGTCATAGTAATGATTCCCAAGCCAGGCAAAGACAAAACGCAACCCTCATCCTACAGACCAATCAGTCTCCTAACGTGTCTCTCGAAACTGTTTGAAAAGGCATTTTTAAAACAACTAACTCCTTACTTAAGAAGGCGAAATACAATACCATCGCATCAGTTTG
Source organism: Drosophila vallismaia (assembly GCA_035047325.1). Lineage (NCBI taxonomy): Eukaryota > Metazoa > Arthropoda > Insecta > Diptera > Drosophilidae > Drosophila > Drosophila vallismaia. Next base: position 65,854 of record JAWNPU010000038.1, on the reverse strand, counting down.
GCTTTCGCAAAAATCACGGAACGATCGAACAGGTCAATCGCATCACAAACGAAATTCGTACCGCTTTTGAGCACCGGGAATACTGTTCAGCTATATTCCTAGATGTTGCACAAGCATTTGACCGAGTCTGGCTGGAAGGACTAATGTACAAAATAACAAAACTGCTTCCCCAGAACACGCACAAAGTGTTCGAATCTTATCTCTTCAAAAGAGTGTTCTCAACCAGGTGCAACAGTTCGACTTCACACGACCGCGTTATCAATGCTGGAGTCCCCCAAGGTAGTGTACTGGGCCCCGTTCTTTACACCCTATTCACAGCAGACATGCCTACAAACTATCAGCTCACAACCTCTACGTTTGCTGACGATACCGCAATACTTAGCCGATCCAGATGCCCAGCGAAGGCAACAGAGCAACTTGCCTGCCATCTTAAAATAGTGGAAAGATGGTTTGCGGACTGGCGCATTAAGATAAACGAGACCAAAAGCAGACATGTAACCTTCACACTGAACAGACAAACCTGCCCACCCTGTACCCTGAACAAAACATTTATCCCACAAGCAGACGTTGTAACATATCTCGGCGTTCACCTAGATAGACGCCTCACCTGGCGGCGACATATAGAATCTAAAAGGACTCATATGAAGCTTAAAGCAGCCAATCTTCACTGGGTTATTAACTACAACTCTCCCCTTAGTCTGGAATACAAAGTACTCCTCTACAATACCGTGCTGAAACCCATCTGGACATACGGCTGTGAACTATGGGGAAACGCCTCAAAAACCAACATTGAAATCATACAGCGAGCTCAGTCCACGATTCTGCGAACTATCACTGGGGCACCATGGTACCTACGCAGCGAAAGCATCCATAGAGACCTCCACATAAACCTTGTCAATGAGGAAATTCAGATGAAAAAAAGTAAACATCAAGCAAAGCTCGCCGCACACGAAAATCCTCTCGCGAAGTCGCTTACGCGAGTCTACAGTCAGAGCCGACTGAAGCGCAAAGATTCTCCAGCCCAGCAAAGAAATCCTAGGGCCGTCTCTAACTAATACAATTACTTCATATTGTAATTAATATAAGTTATATAATAAGATTTGAATAATTATTGTTAGTCTCACAAAAAGAGAAGATCCAATAAATAACGCAATAAGTCTAAAAAAAAAAAAAAAGCAATCTATTTTCATTTGTCTTTTTGTAAACTATACCATTTCTCATCTCATACAATTTATTTTCTGTGTTTTCTAACAATTGCCTGATTTCTTTTAATTTTGTATCTTTCCCTTGACATATAACTAGATTATCTTCGAAACTGTTTGTTTGTATTACCATAATATTTGTACACCTACTCAGTGCGTCAACATGTTGCATGCGGCTACCTGCCCTATGCACAATTTCAAAATCATAACCTTGGAATTCTAAAGCCCACCTGGCTATCCTAGGGTTTAGCTCTTTTTTGCTTAGGGTCAAAATTAATGAGTTGCAGTCGGTGACTATTTTAAATGTCCTCCAATGAAGATAAACTCTAAATCTACGTAACGAATAAACGATGGCTAAAGTTTCTAACTCGAAACTGTGGTATTTTGATTCAATATCTGTTGTCCGTTTTGAAAAGAATGAAACTGGGTGCCATTTCTGGTCCTCCTTCTTTTGCATAAGTACAGCACCGAATCCAGAAGAACTTGCATCACAATGCAATTCTGTTTCGTGCTTATGGTTGTATATAGCTAAGACCGGTGACTGTATTAATTTATCTTTTAACATATTAAAACAAATCATTTCTTCACTACCAAATTTGAACGGTTTATCTTTTTTAAGAATGTCGTGCAGTGGTTTAGCTAGTCTAGAAAAATCTTTTATGAACCGTCGAAAATATGAGCATAATCCCAAAAAACTTTGTACTGTATGAACATTGTTAGGTATTGGGAAATTTTTTATTGCCTCGATTCCTTTGTCATTGGGCATTATGCCATCTTTATTTATTATGAACCCAAGATATTTTATACTCGATTGCATAAACTCACATTTGTCTATTCTTAATTCAAGTTTATTTTCAACTAATCTTTTAAAAATTTCTTTCAACGTTTCTAAGTGTTCGTTTATATTTTCGGTTGCCAATAGAATGTCGTCCATATATACTACTACTTTGTTTTCTCTAATCATATCAGCAAAAATTTTTTTAACAAATCTTTGGAACACAGACGGGGCGTTTTTGAGGCCAAATGGCATTCGCAGCCACTCGTATTGGCCTAATGGTGTAACGAAAGAGGTGTATTTTATTGATTCTTTTTTAACATGCACGTGGACAAAACCGTTTTTAAGATCGAGTTTGGTGAAAACAGTTTTCTCATTCATTCTATCTAACAAGTCATCTATAAGTCTATAGTTGTCTTTCATTGTCATTTTATTAAGTTTTCTAAAGTCGACGCACATACGTAAGTCTCCAGTTTTCTTTTTCACTAAAACAATGGGCGATGCATATTCCGAGTCGCTTGGTCGTATAAATCCGTTTTCCAAATATTCGTCTAATAGTTTTTGTAACCTGTCTTTTTCTGTGTATGAAAGCCTCCTAGGAGAACAGCTAAACGGTTTCGGGTTTTTCAAACACAATTGTATTTCACTTCTAACTGTCGGTTCATTTGGCCTTTTTGCATTTATATAAAAATTTCTAAACAACCTATCGAATTCTAGTTGTAACCTATTGCTAACATTTTCTCCTATTTTGTATTCTAACTCACTTTCCGTTACGTGACATATTCTTAGTACTTCCTTATCAAAGTTGTCATTTAATTGTTCGTAAACGTTTTTATCTTTTGGCAATTTACAACTAACGATTTCTTTTGAAGTGTTAACAATTTCATCTTCTGATAATTTTGATTTACTGATATTCTTTTGTTGACTAACTATTTCATCTCTTAACGATATTGGACCAGATCTAACGATTTCAGACTAACCATTTCATTTTCTAACGATTTCGGACTAACAATTTCATTTTCTAACGATTGTGAACTAACAATTTCATTTTCTAACGATTTCTCAGGACTATCATTTTCAGTATACATTGATCTTTTGTTTATTTCCATGGGTTTTCTCAACGCAATCATTTCCAAGGTGTACGGGTCTAAATTTAAATTGCATGCAGTTAAAAAATCTCTGCCGAGAATAACATTATACCTCATAGACTGGTCGCAAACAATGATTAAACGAAAATATATTTTTATTGATCCTTTCAATACATAACATGTGGTTTGTCCATATGTTTTGAGAATACAGTTGTTTAAACCAAAATAGCAAGTATTAACTAGGGCTAACTTCATTGTCTCGTTAATAAGTGACTTTTTAATGATAGATATAGGACTGCCAGAGTCTATGAGGCATTCTGAAATTATAGGCTTATAAGCATTTTCAAAAAAATTGATTTTAAACCATCTTACATAATTATTAGTTGAAACGCTCTTCCTTGTGGGACATTGTGCCACCAGGTGTCCAAGTTGTACACAGGCGTAGCACGAACCTGGTTCACGTTTGGGCTTCTTGCAGATGTCAGCTTTGTGTCCTCTTGAATTACAGTTTGCGCATCGTATGGCATCTTTGTAGTCGGTTGGCTGTGCAGGTGGCTCCCTCCGAGCTGGCAAACGGATGTTAAAAAATGCGCGTAGCATCTCCGATGGAGTAGAGAAGCATTGGATCCGTGCTTGGGTACGGAAATTTTGCAGCGGTATGCCCTCTATCACCTGGTCCAGTAGCTCGTCGTCGTCGATGTTTATCCCGTTTGAGAGAGCCATCTTCTCATCGTAATAACTGCAGAAACTCTCCTCGGTTTTCCACTTGCGACTTTCGAATTTTCGCCGGATCTCAGCCTTGGATGATTGCTCGCCAAAAGTCAATGACAATTGATCAAGCAAATTGTCAATTGGTTCGATCAATCGAGCAGGGTGCGCATGTAACCAGACTTGCGCGTTTCCTTTAAGTTTAGTGATGAGTAAGATGCGTAAATGGTTGTCATCGATGTTGAAAGTGCGTGCGATATTTTTGACCACTGTTATCCAGGCACGCGCGCAAGTTTTCCCATCGTAATCGGTTATCGTCTCTTTGGCGAGAGCGAGAACATCAACTGGAAAACACTGGCTCTCCGCTCTCTCCTTGGATCGCTGCGGCGAGTGAAATGTTGTGTTCTCTTTTGTGGCGCCAGCCTGCGTAAACTGCGCCGTCTGGATAACGGAACTAACTGTAGCCCTGCTTTGCTCTGGTTGTTGTTGTTCTTGGAACTGCAGGCTCGATCGTGTTCCGTTAAGCATTGCCTTCGCTTCTGCTAGCTCTGCGCGTAGTTGCTGTAGCTCGAACATGTTTGTCTCCCTCTCACTGCCAGTTTCGGTTGATTCTTTTCTGTTCATCGCATTCACACTTACGTGATCGGTGTTAATTTCACAATTCTGGAAATCCAGTGAAGAAAAAATGTCGTTTCTTGGTGGACCGTTTTTCTGGAGGTGCTCCGGTGGACAATCGCCCCGAACTGCCGTTGGGATGTCTTGCAGCCTCGCGATTAATTCGGCTTTTGTGCCCTCCGTATTTTGGCCCAGAATACGTAGCCAATCTTTTAGAGTTGTCAGCGAAAAGTCGTTCAGGATGATTTTATCGTCCATTTTTGATTATTAATCCCACTTCTGAGATTTTAGCCGCCGTTTACAGAAGTTAACTATTTCAACTGTCTCTTTTGTTTCGATCTGCACCCTAGCTTAGTTCAACAGCGACTGACTGCCGCGCTCTCTGCAGAGTGGCGAGTCTATCAGTCGATAAGTTTCTCGATAATAATCTTTGTATGTATGTATATAGTACGGATGGGTGTATGAATGTATAAGCTTATGACTAGATTGGCTATGTATAATTAGGTATGTATGACTAAGAGTAAAGGAAGAGGGTAGAAGGAGCAGCCTACTACATAATGTGGCTATGATATAGAATAATAAAATGCTTTGTGCCGCTCAAGTTCTTGGCCAATAAAAAATGAATATTAGCTACCTCAATCTAAAGGCTTAAATCTATATGCATCTTCTGTCTCTTCCTATGTCCTTCTTTTCTTTTCTCTTTCTAGAAGGTAAACAAGAAATCATCACTTTTAGTTTTTTATCTTGGCGTCTGGATAGCAGATCAGCTGCAAAAAGCTATACTCCGTCCGTCAAACGATGGGCATTCTCTTAACCTTTGTCTCTTTTCTCTGATCAATGTAGGCGTCTGGATAGCACCCTAGCTTCAATTAGCTGTGCTCCGACTATCATAGATAAACACCCTCTTTAGTTTTGTTTGTTGTTTACTTATCGTGCATTTATCTGGACAGCAGATGGGTGTTTGACACAGTGGCTCCGACCTTGACACGATGAGAAGCTTCTTTATATCGTTTTCTTTCTTGTATACATTCCTATTTTTATATGCGTCTGGATAGCAGTTTCAAATAACTTTGCTCCGACTATAAAACGATAGGAACGGTTTTAATCTGTTTTCTTGGCTATAAGGCATGGGTGGATTATTGCATGGAACATTCTACATAAATACCGCCATGCTATAATGTCATGACTATATTATCTATCTGGAACTAAACTAAAACGAATTTGTATTTCTCCTTGCAAAACGAAAGCATGACCCTTATAATTATATTTATTTTTGTTGATATATATATATTTTTTTGATTTATTTTATTACATAGTTCTTTTTATACAAATTTCTCAGTCGCAATTTTTTTCTGTTTGATAGTTTTTTTTTTGTTGATAAATATTTTTTTTTTATATATAAATTTTTACATTTTTAATTTACGTTTTATTTAATTGAATTTTAAAAGAAAAAGAAATTAGTGGTTTTCGCTTATTCCTTAGAACTAAAGTATGCCAGTCAATCGCAGTCCAAACAAAACTCCGATCGGCGAACCAAATGACAATTTGCCTTCATGTTCTAGACCCACACCTACCAGACAAAGTGGTATAATAACAAGAGGTAGGGCTCAAGTGGATAGAATGGAAGCTGATCGAAATTCTGCTGGCCAGCCAGCGCAGGTAGAACATCCAGGTGGTTCACAAGATACCGGTACGGGAATGAATAGCTTGGCCTTAATTATAAGTCAGGCGCTGGCAGACGCCACGCGTAGGCAAACGGAAGCTTTAGCAGAGTTCTCCCTAAGGCAAACTCAACTAATGAATAGCATCGAAATTGAATTCCAACTGATGCTTACTCAGACCCCGATCCAAGCTGATCCAATACCCGCTGTAGTGACTCCTGTAAGTCAGCAAAGTGGCGAATCTACCACAGATTTAAGGCCGGATCGTGTTAGCCAGATTATGACTTACTGGAAATTGCGATTTACCGGAAAAAGTTCGCTATCGGTAGACGACTTTATTTATAGAGCCGAAGCCTTGACCCGACAGACCTTGAAGGGGAACTTTAGAACTACTAGCACGCTATTCGAGCAATTTGTTTGAGGGAAGTGCAGCTGAATGGTTCTGGATGAGCTGATTTATGCGCAGCATTAAGAACTCGGCTTAAAGATGCGCTCACCGATCGAGATATTCAAGCCGCGATAGATCGTCGCAAGCAAAAGTTGCACGAAAGCTTCGATGAGTTTTCCGAAGCAATTGCAGCTATGGCGGATCACCTATCATGTCCCCTAACAGACTCATATTTGATGGGCGTGCTCAGATGGAATCTTTTACCAGCACGAGCTGTTGCATATTCCCATACTAAGTGTGGCTGAGTTACGTCAAGCCGTACGTAGGTACGTAGGATGCCGAGTCTTAACGCAAGACCTGTTCAGAAGAAATCAATAAACGAGCTAGCTGAACAGATAGATAGCGAGCTAGAAAGCGAGGTAGAGGTAGCAGATGACGTTTCTGCTATAGAAGTAGAGTGCTGGAATTGTCGAGAAAAAGGGCATAGATACCATAAATGTTCAGCGGAGAGGCGAGTATTTTGCTATGGGTGCGGAAAGCCAGACACCTATAGACCAAGCTGTAGTAAGTGTCAGGGTTCAAAAAACCGGAAACCTCGAGCACCGCTCAACAGTGCTCGCCAAAACTAATTGTTGATATTATCGATAATTCAGCTTTAGCGGATATTCCGACAAAGCATGTAACTTCGTATTTAAACGTACCAGATTTTCAAAATATTCCTGATATACAAAAACCAACACTGTCCAAGAGGAAGATTGTTCGGTCACGCCTTCGCATAAAGCAACATTTTCAAAAGTGGAGGCAAGAGAGGTCCAAATTATTGGCTGCAATAGTAGACAATCCATTAGATATTCGACCATATGCAGAGTTGACAATTTTAGGCAACAGATACACAGGCCTTCTAGATACTGGAGCTTCAATAAGTTGTATTGGAGGAACATTGGCCAGTAAATTTATAATGTATTTTATACAAATAAATTTATAAATTTATAATTTAAATGATAATGAAGTTCAAGAAATTGTCATGCTCCGTTAGGACGGCCGGATCAAACAAAGACATTTCCCCGTATCCCCAGCCATTGAAAGAATCATGTATGAGGAACTAGACCGGATGCTTGATCTGGGTGTGATCGAGGAGCCGAACAGTGCATGGTCCTCCCCTGTCGTTCTGGTGCGTAAGCCTGGAAAAGTTAGACTCTGCTTAGACAGCAGAAAAGTAAATGCCGTTACGGTAAAGGATGCTTATCCAATGCCATTCATAGATGGAATCCTGAGCCGTTTGCCTAAAGCAGAGTTCATTTCGACTCTGGATCTTAAAGATGCATTTTGACAAATTCCTTTCGATCCTAAATCGCAACATAAAACAGCATTTTCTGTACCAGGTCGACCCCTTTATCATTATAAAGTTATGCCATTTTGATTATGCAATGCAGCTCAAACTATGTCCAAGCTAATGGATAAAATAATTCCAGCGCATTTGAGGAGAGAAGTTTTTATATATCTGGATGATTTATTGATTGTGTCAGACACGTTTGAAAGACATTTAAGTACGCTTAGAGAGCTAGCTTCTCAGCTTACTAAGTCTGGTCAGAAGTCGATTTATGTTCAGAAAAGTAAATTTTGCCTGAAGCAAGTTCAATATCTGGGTCATATAGTAGGGCATGGCACCATTGCTACGGATCCAGAAAAATTGTCAGCTTTCGTTGATTTTCCGGTACCAAGATCGGTTAAACAGCTGCGTAGATTCTTAGGAATGACCGGTTGGTACCCTAAGTTCATTAAGAATTTCGCTTCGATTGCGTCGCCTCATACAGATACTTTGAAACAAAAGAGGAAATTTGAATGGTCCGATGAAGCTCAGAAAGCTTTCGAACTTTTAAAAGAGCATATGTGCGAGGCTCCTGTTCTGCACAGCCCTAATTTTGATGCCGAATTACTCCTTCACTACGATGCCAGTCACACAGGTGTTGGTGGTGTACTGTTTCAGTTAAATGCCGAGGGAAACGAAGTTCCTATAGCCTTTATGTCTAGGAAACTTAACCAGCGTCAAAGAAATTATTCGGTTACAGAAAAGGAGTGTTTATCAGCTATACTAGCCATAAATAAATTTAAAGCGTACATGGAAGGGCAAAAATTTACAATTGTCACAGATCACGCTTCATTAAAGTGGCTTATGTCTCAAACAGACTTAAGCAGCAGACTTGCAAGATGGGCTTTTAGATGGCAAGGGTTTACCTTTGAAATCAAACATCGCAAAGGAACCCAAAAAAATTGTTCCAGATGCACTGTCGCGAACATTTACTGAAGATTTGGCTAGCGTGGACCTTGATAAATTTATAGATTTAGAAGCAGATTCGTTCAGAAGCATTGAATACGAGGCATTAGTGAAACAGGTAAAATAAATTGGAAATAAACTGCCAGACGTAAAAGTCGTGAACAACATTGTATATCGTCGAATGGAACATGCAACTGGCGACCGAATAGCGGATGATATGGTGTGGAAAATTTGGCTACCAAAAGATGTAATACCAATCGCATTGCGATTAGCTCACGATCATCCTTTAGCATCGCACTGTGGGATAAATTAGACGCTAGAGAGACTTCGTAGGTACTATTTTTGGCCAAATTTGGTTACAGACGTTAGAGCTTACATAAACAGCTGCGAAATTTGTAAGTGTACCAAACACCCAAACCACACTTTAAAACCTACCCTCAGTAAAACCTGTAAATCCCAAAGATTCTTTCAAAAACTATATGTGGATTTCTTGGGTCCTTTCCCACGTTCTAGGTCAGGTAGTATAGGAGTTTTTGTGGTGTTAGATCATTTTTCAAAGTTTCCCTTTTTGAAGCCAGTAAAGAAATTTACTGCGTAATCTATCTTAAAGTATGTTGAAAAAGATTTGCTTCATTGTTTTGGCGTCCCAGAAGTTGTGGTTTCAGACAATGGAGTCCAGTTTAAATCACATGCTTTCAACAACCTTCTAAAAAAGTATAATATCGTCCACTCATATACGGCGGTACACGCTCCACAGGGAAACGCATCCGAACGAGTGAATAGGTCTGTAATCGCCGCAATAAAAGCCTTTGTAAGTCCAAGCTAGAATAACTGGGATGAGCAGCTAAGCAAAATTTTGGGCAAAACATGATCACCAAGTTCAAACTATTAAAGAACCTTGAAATGTTAGAAGATCGCTCAGTGTGCTTTAACAGGGAAGATAGCTTTAACATAGAACGCGAAAAGGCATAACCACAATGCGCAAACAGCATCAGCGCAATGAAAATACATATAATTTGCGAGCACGTGAGGTATCATTCGCTGTGGGTCAAGAGGTCTATAGACGCAACTTTTCCCAAATCAATTCCTCGATGGGATACAATGCGAAACTCGCTCCAAGCTTTATAAAATCTCGAATAAGGCGTAAGTTAGGAGATAGCTATTACGAGTTAGAAGACTTGAATGGTCACTTTGTACGAAAATTCCATGCAAAAGACCTTAAGCAATGAAGCCTGTTTATTTCATTTTTTTTCATTTCCGCTCCAAGCGTGGATCACACTGTTAAAGGTTTTCTGCTTAAAGTGTGATCTTGGTGGGCCAGGGGGTTGTAGGGTCGCTTGTCGCTACAAATATCTCACACTTCCGCCTAATAGTATGCATGGTTGACTACACTTTGGTTTTACTTTAAGTAGTAGATTGCGACAACTTGAAATACCTAGTAGTAGATAAAGCTTTAAAAGATATCCGCAAGTTAAATATATAACGAAAATAAAACGCTTGCACCTGATTATTCTGGCGAAACCACAAAATGGAATATGATTTTTATTTTTTTGTGGTATCGATAAAGCTTGTTCCATTGCCAACATAACAGGGGTGAAACAGGCATAGTTCAAATATCCGCGCCATTTTGGGCTTGGGAAAAAGGCGCCAAAAAGGTTTCCTGGTCAGGGTCAAGCCTGAACTCTGGCTATTCTGAACATTCGGCAAGAGTACCGACCCCAAAAGGGAAGAAAGGAAAAGTTTAATCCACATTAGTACCATCAATATATTCTGCAAGAGTACCGACCCCAAAAGGGAAAAAAGGAAAATTTTAATCCACATTAGGACCATTAATATATTAGCCAGCGCAAGTTTGCAAAGTTTGCATGCAGACAGCTGATCTTCATTCTAATTCGTCATTGCACCGCTCTCCGCTCCAAGCAATTCCAGTTGTTACGAGAGACGCGGAGCGAGCAGAAGTCCAGCTGGCCCGGGCTAAAATACCTAGAAATCCCTAAAAACCTTGTGTCAGGTGTGAAACCAGTGGACGGGTATAAGAAAAGGCACAAGAATCGAAGAATCCCTAAAACCTATTTTGTCATATGTGAAACCAGTGGACGTGTATAAGAAAATGCACTAAAATCGGAGAGTCGCAGGGTGAAAAAAGAAAGGAATGACCTTAAACTAAGTTTGAGCGCCAAAAAGCGAGACGACTGAGAAAAAGGAACGAGAAAAAAAATGGAGAAAGTCTAATCTTTTCCCTTTTGGCAAGTCAAGCTTCATATTAATTTTTAATGGCTTGATCCAGTTATGTTAAATTACCGCGTAATTTCTTGTTAGTTTAATTAATTTAAAAAAAAAAAGAAAAAAAAGTGTCAGAAAAAAGAATAGAAATTAACCTATAAATTATAAATAGTACACTAGGAAAAAATAGTTTTTTTTTTTGTTATCATTCTTATTTTATATTTAAAATCTGTCCGAATGGACAATCATTAAATGATTTGAGGGTGACATTAACTTAAAGGAATGTACATGGAATGTACATCATATGAGTGTGACTTAGGTGTCTATTGGTGGGGGAGGTCAAGCGGATGTTTCCTTTTCAGGCATCTTAGGGATTGGCTGTTATCTAGGAGCTTGATGGCCAGGTGGTTGGGGTGGTTGTCCAGTCTTTTTGTATATCTTTCGCTGAGTCGGGTGATCTCCTCTGCTACCGAAGGAATTCCAAGCTCTTTGTGGATTATTGAGTTTTCATGGTACGGATGGGCGTTAGAAAATGTTCTCAGACATTTATTCTGAAACCGCTGTATTCTAATGCGGTTGAAACAGCTTGCCGTGCCCCACAACTGAATCCCATATGTCCAGATTGGCTTCAGCACTACTTTGTAAATAAGCAGTTTGAGTTTTTCTTTGAGCTTGGACCTTCTCCCTAGGAGCCAGTACAGTTGCTTCAGTCGTAGGTTGGCCTGGTTGCGCTTGTTTATCAGGTGAGGGCGCCATGTGAGCCTGCGGTCCAGGGTCAGCCCTAGATATTTGGGAGTGTTATTCGTTGGAATAGTTTCCCCGTTGATTGTGACGGGGGGCAATCCCCCCTGCGTAATGCGAAGGTTGTGTGGGAGGATTTCTCCGCGTTGTCCACGATGTTCCATCGTTTCAGCCATGGATCTAGAGCATCCAGTTGTCTTTGTATGATGGCTGATGCTTCCTGAGGATTTGTGGCGGAGGCTAGGAACGCGGTGTCGTCCGCATATGTAGCTACTGTGAGGTTCCGAGAGGGGGTGATGGGAAGGTCCTCTGTGTAGAGTGTGTATAAGATGGGTCCAAGAACACTGCCTTGAGGTACTCCTGCTCTTATAGGCCTAGGCGTGCTGATTGATGATCCGCATCTCACTCGGAATTCTCTTTCCTCTGTGTACGACTTGAGAAAGGCGAAGTGGAAACTTGGAAGGTTGGATTTAATTTTGAACAGGAGTCCAGGGTGCCAGACTCTGTCAAACGCCTGTTTAACATCCAGCATAACGGCGCAGCAGTACTTCTTCTTTTCGAAGGCCTCTAGTATGCACTCAACAAGCCGGTGGCATTGCTCTGGTGTTCCATGAAGGCGTCTGAAGCCAAACTGGTGATCAGGGATCAGTCCGGCCTCGTCCAAAACTGGCAGTACTCTACGTAAAAATATTCTTTCAAGTATTTTAGACAGGATTGCCAGCAAACTAATCGGACGATACGAGATTAGATTGGCTTCAGGTTTTCCAGGCTTAAGGAGGACAATTATTTCCGCACGCTTCCACACTTTCGGGAAGTACCCTAGACGGAGGCAGCTGTTAAGAATGTTAGCCAGCCTTTGGGAACAGATTAGGGGCAACATTTTCAGTGCTGTTGCATCAATTCGGTCAGGACCTGGTTTTTTTTTTTTTTTTTTTTTTTTTTTTTTTTTTGTTATCATTCTTATTTTATATTTAAAATCTGTCCGAATGGACAATCATTAAATGATTTGGCGGTGACCTTAACTTAAGGGGGTACAAGGAATGTACATAATATGAGTCTGACTTAGGTGTCTATTGTTGGGGGAGATCAAGCGGGTGTTTCCTTTTCAGGCGTCTTTGGGATTGGCTGTTTTCTAGGAGCTTGATGGCCAGGTGGTTGGGGTGATTGTCCAGTCTTTTTGTATATCTTTCACTGTGTCTGGTGATCTCCTCTGCTACCGAAGGAATTCCAAGCTCTTTGTGGATAATTGCGTTCTTGTGGTACGGATGAGCGTTAGATAATGTTCTCAGACATTTATTCTGAAACCGCTGTATTATATTCTTTCAAGTATTTTAGACAGGATTGCCAGCAAACTAATCGGACGATACGAGATTAGATTGACTTCAGGTTTTCCAGACTTGGGGAGGACAATTATTTCAGCACGCTTCTACACTTTCGGGAAGTACCCTAGACGGAGGCAGCTGTTAAAGATGTTAGCCAGCCTTTGGGACCAGATTAGGGGCAACATTTTCAGTGCTGTTGCATCAATTCGGTCAGGACCTGGTGACTTGCCATTTTTTAAGGAGGCGATCTCCTGCACAATCTCCTCTGGTTCGACGGGCTGTATTGGCGTGCCAGGAGCACTTGGGCTCTCTACGAACCTTATGATGGCAGCTCTCTCTTCGGCAGTGCATCTATCGAAAGGTGAGAAAGCATGTAATAAAAGCTATGTAAATGGTCGGCAAAGGCTTCTGCTCTTTCGATCTCAGACCGACGCCAGGACCCGTCCACTTTGTGCACGGGTGATATCTTCTTCGCAGGTCTTTTAACGTGCCTCGTGACATTCCACAGATTGTGCTGCGGGTCTCCAGGTTGCAGTTCCTTGAGTTATCTATGGAAAGAGTCCTGCCGTAGGATGGTTAGCTTGTCCTTCAGATCCTTGGTGGTACGATTAAGTGCTGTCTTGTCCCTGGGATTGTGCGATGAAAACCAGACTCTTCTGAGGCGCCTTTTTTCGGCCACGAGGGCCGCGATTTCAGGAGACCACAAGTGCAAGTCTCTTTCAGGTGTTCTCGGGGAAGTCGGAGGAGGTGGGTTCGCAAACTCAGCAGCATTGTGCATCTCTCTGGTTAAGTTTTCGATGGCCGCATCTATGTTGCTTGGTGTGGAAAGAGGGGGATCTGAGTACAGGGAGGAAAGCATCCATAACGTAAACTCGGGGGCATTTGTGTGTTTCCCAGTGAGTCTTCTAGGCGGGGTTTTTCTGAGTACGGGGATGTTTAGGAGCAAGTTTACTGCGCTGTGGTCGGATAGCAGTTTATCATAGCTATGAAATCATAAAATTACAAGAAAAAAAAAATTATGTAAGAAAAAAAAAGAAAAAAAAAAAGGAAACAACCATGAACCGCAATCAGATCAGCAATTAATTACTGTATAGTGAAAATAACAGTGTAGAAAACACACCTACGCATTCCCCCTTTTCAGTACCACCCCGAAAGCGCTTTCGTCGATGGACAGTAAAAGAGGTAAGTGATTATGCATTCCTTTTCTTATTGAGAGTAAGACTGCAAGCTTCTCTTCAGTCTTTTGGTTATGTTGCGTAATGCGCGCGCTAAGAGAGCTAACAAAGCCTAACTCCGCACTTTGATCATTTTCTTTGTCTGCTTATTTGCCTGCAATTTTATTTTGACTGCTCATCTGATTAAAATTATTTTTTGAAAAAATAAAAATTATTATAATTCTGTGTGTTATTATTATATATATTTATATTATATATATATATATTATTTTATAATTATTACTCTGACGATAGTAATTATTATTCGGACGATTTTGATACCTTATGGAACTATCTAGTCTGACTCTTATGTTCTTGTAATTTGTATTAAGTATTCAATCCATCTTTTTAAATATTAAATTCTTAATTGGATTATTGCATTAATTAATTTCCAATTAAGTTTTTCCACGATCACAATCACAGTAGTTAGATGCCGTTGGATTAATATGGATGTTTTGATTTTTCCACTACAAATATGTGTTGTTGGCGGCGCGAGTTCCGTTTTATATTAAACTTATTATCGTTAATATTTATTTAGAACTTTTGAAGTACACCGCCCTACTTCGGGGCGCTTTTTTTGTAAAGATGATGGCGTCGTCTGCGTATAGTGAGATGTAAATATCTTTATGCCGAGTTACAATGTTATTTATATCTTCAATTGCTATCATAAATAAAACCACAGAAAGTGGCGAAACTTGCGTAATTCCATAGTGTCAAATGTCGGAGTTCGATATGACATTGTTTATGCGAACCCTGAAGGACCGATTGGTCATGAAGGCTTTAATTAGGTTAAAAAGCCCAGCGCTCGAGTCTGCAAAGAACGGCATGAATCCCCACGCGATCGTGGGCTCTTTCAAGATCCGTCGCCAAGATAGAGACGTGATTTTTGGTCGAAAGAGCGTTCGACGCGAAGTGTTAGATACGCAATAACGCGTCCATCGTACTATGATTTCTATTGAAAGCAACTTGATTATGGGAAATTAGGTTTCGGCGTTTAATGAATCAGATAAGTCTTTGTGCTATTATTTTTTCAATGGTTTTTCCTAGACAGGATAACAGGGAAATTGGACGGTAGCTGTTAATATCGGAAGGAGGTTTGTTGGGTTTTGAGACAGTGATAATGGTAGCCGATCTCCATGTATGTGAGTATTTTCCAGTATTCAGCATTTGATTAAAGACATCCAAAAGTTTTTTTAAGTAGGGAGATAGGTTTTGCTAGCAACTCATTTGTCCTCCCTGTAGTAACTAAAAGCTTGCCCCCTATAAATCCAGTAACATTCAGCCAAAGTGAGATAGCATCTATCATAAAAGATCTTAATCCCAAAAAATCACCTGGACATGACTTGGTGGCACCAAAAATGATCATAGAACTCCCACCGTGTGCGGTTCTGACCCTATGCCATCTCTTCAACGCTATCACGAAACTTGGATACTATCCCCAAAGGTGGAAAAAGGCGGTCATAGTAATGATTCCCAAGCCAGGCAAAGACAAAACGCAACCCTCATCCTACAGACCAATCAGTCTCCTAACGTGTCTCTCGAAACTGTTTGAAAAGGCATTTTTAAAACAACTAACTCCTTACTTAAGAAGGCGAAATACAATACCATCGCATCAGTTTGGCTTTCGCAAAAATCACGGAACGATCGAACAGGTCAATCGCATCACAAACGAAATTCGTACCGCTTTTGAGCACCGGGAATACTGTTCAGCTATATTCTTAGATGTTGCACAAGCATTTGACCGAGTCTGGCTGGAAGGACTAATGTAAAAAATAACAAAACTGCTTCCCCAGAACACGCACAAAGTGTTCGAATCTTATCTCTTCAAAAGAGTGTTCTCAACCAGGTGCAACAGTTCGACTTCACACGACCGCGTTATCAATGCTGGAGTCCCCCAAGGTAGTGTACTGGGCCCCGTTCTTTACACCCTATTCACAGCAGACATGCCTACAAACTATCAGCTCACAACCTCTACGTTTGCTGACGATACCGCAATACTTAGCCGATCCAGATGCCCAGCGAAGGCAACAGAGCAACTTGCCTGCCATCTTAAAATAGTGGAAAGATGGCTTGCGGACTGGCGCATTAAGATAAACGAGACCAAAAGCAGACATGTAACCTTCACACTGAACAGACAAACCTGCCCACCCTGTACCCTGAACAAAACATTTATCCCACAAGCAGACGTTGTAACATATCTCGGCGTTCACCTAGATAGACGCCTCACCTGGCGGCGACATATAGAATCCAAAAGGACTCATATGAAGCTTAAAGCAGCCAATCTTCACTGGCTTATTAACTACAACTCTCCCCTTAGTCTGGAATACAAAGTACTCCTCTACAATACCGTGCTGAAACCCATCTGGACATACGGCTGTGAACTATGGGGAAACGCCTCAAAAACCAACATTGAAATCATACAGCGAGCTCAGTCCACGATTCTGCGAACTATCACTGGGGCACCATGGTACCTACGCAGCGAAAGCATCCATAGAGACCTCCACATAAACCTTGTCAATGAGGAAATTCAGAAGAAAAAAAGTAAACATCAAGCAAAGCTCGCCGCACACGAAAATCCTCTCGCGAAGTCGCTTACGCGAGTCTACAGTCAGAGCCGACTGAAGCGCAAAGATTCTCCAGCCCAGCAAAGAAATCCTCGGGCCGTCTCTAACTAATACAATTACTTCATATTGTAATTAATATAAGTTATATAATAAGATTTGAATAATTATTGTTGGTCTCACAAAAAGAGAAGATACAATAAATAACGCAATAAGTCTAAAAAAAAAAAAAATATACTTTGTTGAAAAATTTTGGTCAGAAGAGTATTCAGACCAAGAAAAGGGAAACTCTTCGGCGATATTAAATGATCCAGTTAGAGTACCTGAGTAGGATTTGATATATTTGAACGGTATGGGAGGGATGCCGGCTAGGCATTTTATATCGGCCTTTTTTTGTGAAGGATACTGGGGAGATTTTTTAAGTACATTTTTCAAGGGAGTTACGCTTGGCCGAAAGTACGGCTTTTTTTAAAAGGGCGTTTGCTTTTTTGTATCTGATGAGGTTTGTATCATTCATATTGGTTTTGTAGTACTAGAACAAGCATTGCTTTTGGTCCCAAAGCTGTTGAAGGTTAGCGTTCCACCATGGCACTTTTGGCTTTGTGGATCACTCTTTTCGTTTGGGGAATGCTGCAGTTTGCAGCTTCTCGTATGACATTCGTCATTTGCGCGACTTGCTGCTTTAGGCAACCGTCAGTCCAATATGCTGTTGTTTTTTTGCATGTATTTAGGCATGGGTAAAGCATTATCGGGGCGGGTAGGTGTGTTTATGTGGATGGTTATGGGAAATTGGTCACTTCCATGGAGATTAACTGATACAGACCAGCTGCACATATGGGCTTTCTGTGGAGATATCAGTGAGATATCGATGTGAGTGAAAGTGGTGTGAGTTGAAAGGCGAGTCGGGGAACCGTAAAGAACAATTACGCTGTTTTCAAGAATTACGCATTTGATTATTTTACCCCTTGTGTTTGTGCGCGGCGAACCCCATAAAGAACTCCATGAGTTTAGGTCTTTTATTAGTAGTTTCAGTTCGTTGTAATTGTTAAAAATACCGTGGATGTTTCATTGTATAATAGTAATTGTCATGATAAAATTTGATGGGATTATTATTTATTTGTGGTGTGTATGAGTTTGTGCATATGAAAGTAAGGGTGAGACGATCAGGACTAAGAGTCGGGATCATCCATAGTGTTATCTGAGTCTGTTGTGTTGATTATTGTTTGTAGGTTTGAGATGTATGAAGCAATTGATTCGTTTGAGTTGGATCTTGAGGTCATTAATGTATTGTTGTCGTCGTTGTAGGTTTGTCCGATTAGAGAATTTGCCTCCGACCTAAGGGAGCGAGATTGTTCCATACATGTATTCAATTCACTTGTTGGGCTTAAGTAAGAGAAATAAGTTTGGGCAGAGGTGCTTGGTGGAGAAGTAAGATTCTTTTCAAGATTCAAAGAGTTGGCACGAAAAGTGGGATACGTTGGTGAGAGAGGAGTTAGTACTTTTTTCGAGCTGGTGGGCAAGGCGGTGTTTGTAATTGTGAGGTTGTGGAACTTGCAGTCGATTTCGCATAAGCCGGGTAAAGAGGTCACTTTGATGTATTTTTCACTTACTTCCCTGGAGTTGACCAGCAGGAGAAGGTTACCATCGCGAAGATTAGAGATGGGTGTGATATCTTTACTGATATACTTAAGGGCTCTAGGGACGGCAAAGCAGTTATACTCGGATATGGTTTTCGGAGAGTTTTTTGATGAGACAACTAAAAATATCGGATTCTTGCACTGTGTTTCAGGGAGGTCTGGAAAATCAACTGGTAATTTCTGAAAGGTTCTTTTTTTCTTAGCTTTGAGGCTGGCAAAGCATTTATCCCCTAAACTGGGTGGCCCGGGGGCCATAATTAAAAAATTTATTGATGTAGAAAATTTGTTTTTGGATATGCAGGTGCGCGTTGAAAAAAAGGAAAGAAAAAAGAGAAGAAGAAAAAAGCACTCACAATTGGAAGGTCACAGACGTTCGCACTCGAAGAGAGATAGTCGGTGACTGACATATAGATATAAAATACCACCACGTCAGAGAAATGTAAAAAGAAAAAATTATTGATATTGAATAAGTCACAACAAAAAGCTTATGATAGCTTATGTGTTAACAAAGAATTTGAGCAGGATTAAACATAAGAAATGTATTAATTTAATGGGACTACTTTAAAGGACATATTACTTAATTTTTAATTTTGTTTATGTAAAAGAAAAATTGTTATACTTAAGATTGATTGAATTAACTTGAAAATGAATATACTGCGTTGAGAAGGAGTGTTGGAAATATGAATTTCAGATAACCCTATATACAATACATACATATACATACTCATGCGTAAGCACCGTTGTAAAGCTTACCCTTTATGCTAATTCGGTGCCTACGTGCAGCTTTTTTAGTCACTAATAAACCTCTGATACAACTACACGTTGAACAATACGCACAAATTGTAGTGCCGGGAATAGTGAAAAAAGATCACTTCTCGGGCAAAAAACGATCTTTGGATGGATCGTGTCAGGACAAAAAAAGTCCAAAATGAAAAATTGTAGTAGTGCAACCAACCACCTTTGCAATCTTGCAAAGAAGGGGAAAATCAGAAAATAATTATTCAAATTTTTCACTCAAAAATATAAGGGGGAAAAAACCCCAAATATCAAGAAAGAGAGAATCGTTGTATTAAAAGACAAGAACTGTCATCCATAGAGTTGGAAGAAAATAATAAGCTCTTTTTGTCTCATAGTCAGCCAAAAAGAAAAAGGCGGGCACCTTTCGAATTCATAGGTTCTTTATATTATATTCTATTCGGAGTAATGGATGAAGATGTTAGAGTTAAAATGCAAGAAAATATGAAAACACCATTGAATAATCAAGAAAACATAAAATAACTATGTAGTCAACAAATGGCTTTAGTTTATTCAACCACAAACATTTTGAAGAAAACTACAGACGAAGTCAATACTGACTTTAAAAGTATGAACAAAAGAAAAGAAAACATGATTGCAGCTCTACAGGAATCATATATAAGGAATCCATAGCTCTTTATGATAACGAAAGAAGTTAGTACCTTGGTCGATGAATGCGAGAAAATACAAACAGGTATCATAAGCATTCTTATTGTTTTTAATCATGGTAGACTTAATATCAATATTCTTCGACCAAGTCAATTACAGAATTAAATTTTGAAATTTAAAGACACGTTATCAGAAAGTTTAATCCTTCCAAAGAAAAGAACAGCCACCGCAAGAGGATTATTCGTCGACAAAAAACTTATTATAAATGCGAAAATCCCACTATTTGAAAGGCACGCCTCTAAATTGTATAGGGTAGAATCATAGCGCAAGTAGATGCAGAATATTTATTTTATAATTTTAAAATAGATTCATACCACCTGATGACCGAATCAACAATTAGTAAATGCCAAAAATGGCAAGCATATAAAAAAGTTTGCGAAGGTAACTGGCCATGGAATAACGCTAACGATGGTAATTGTCAGTTAGGACCCCTAAAACCTAATAGACCTTCTAACTGTATGTTTAGAGAAGTTTTATAGTCGAAATCAGTTTGGGTAAAATTGGAAAAAAGAAGTAGTTGGTTATTTAAAGTCGAAGAGAATACTCAAATTAGGCTTCAATGTGGCCGATCTTAAATACAAATTATTAATCTGCCGAAACAAGGAATATTGTTAAGCAGTTCAGACTGCGGAGTTAGAACGGATGACAAAATTTTAATAGCTCAGCATATTATAGCAACAGAAAGTCAAGCAACATTAGGCTCAGCATATATTGGAGAAATTAAAGAAATACCTGAAATTGTTTGGAACCCCTTAAAGCCTTCGATTATTAATTATACTGCAAAAATAGCTCAGTTGGAAAAAGAATTTAAAAATTTGAAAACACAAAACGTAGAGCTTCAAAATTTAAATGTTCATTATATGTCTGGCCACAGCTCTTTAATTTTAGGGATTTTTTTTTCTATTAAAATTGTATTTATTTACATGCAGTCTACTGTTACTATTTATAGTAACTTATACTGCAGAGATTCATAATTTCTAGCGTGTATTTACATATTACATACTTAAACCTAATTAGGGAGTTTAGAAGCATGATTTAATTTAATTAATTAATTTATAAATCTTCTTGGCAGATCTGTTGGGTGAATACGCAGGAGCCTCCTTCTCGCCCTCAGTCCCATTACTTGTCTCCTCTTCAAGAGTTTTCGAGCCAACTGGTTAGGGTGGTTTCCCACTTTATTTATGTACGCGATTGCTTGCTTGTTTATGACATCGCCAATCCTTGGTACCCTCAGCTCCGTTTTAATGTCTTTGTTGCGGATGTACCAAGCCGCCCCAGATAGTTACGCAAGATTTGCGTCTGCGCCACACGAATTTTGTTGAGGTGCGACTTTGCGGCGATGCCATATACTTGGATGCCATATCTCCAAATAGGAGCCAATACAACCTTATAAATTGTGGCCTTGTTTGAAATTGAAAGTTTGTTTCCAGGCCTAAGGAGCCAAGCCATGTTGTTCGCCTTTGTTTTGAGCCGCCGAGTTACATCCGTTACATGGCGTTGAAATGTAAGTCGCTTATCCAGAGTGACACCGAGGTATTTGTGGGCGTTCGATTATGTGAGGAGCTCTTCATGCAGAAACACACCTGGTGATGTGTCTTTTCTCAGGGTGTACGTCACGGAAACACACTTTTCCGGATTGACTGCGATGTTCCAGCGTAGGGCCCAGTTCTCAAATTTATTTAGGTAAAGCGGAAGCGTATCGGTGGCTGTATAGACGCAAGTATCTATGGATCTGTAAGCGACATTTTGTCAGTTGAGGGCATGTCGTGCATATATAGTGTCGGACCTAACACACTTTCTTGGGGTACACCTGCTCTGGCTCTTTTTGTTTGGGAGGACATTCCGTCCTGTACTACTTTAAAGGATCGCTCGTGTAGGAAGCTTTTTATTATCAAAAAGAGCTGAGGATTAAGTAGACTTTTAAGCTTGTGCAGAAGACCCTTATGCCACACTCTGTCGAAAGCCTACTGGATGTCCAGAAAAGCTCCAACGACGTACTCCTTTCCATGGAAACCTTCCAGCACAAAGTTCACTACGCGGTGTAGCTGTTCAGGTGTGCCATGCCTGAGTCTAAAACCAAACTGAAACTTCGGAATAGCTTTTTAGACCTTTCGGGATTCGAGCAATCTTCTCAGGATGCACCTCTCAAGTAATTTGCCAAATGCTGGAAGCAGGCTTATTGGGCGATAGGAGTCTAATTCCTCTGCTGGCTTCCCATTTTTATGGAGCATAATGATATTCGCCTTCTTCTAGGCGCTTGGGAAGTGTCCCAATCGAAGAGCAGAATTGAAAATCAGAACAAGGAATAACAAAGCTCTGTGGGGCATCAGCTTAATGGAGCGGTTGTCAATATGATCCTCACCAGGAGCCTTGTTGTTGCGAAGGGATTTGATATCATCTTCCAAATCCGTGAGTTTAATAGGCTTTACAGGAAGAGCCATCTGCAATGGGGCTTCTAGGGATTCAGCAACCAGTTGTATTCGTCTTGGCGATGCTGTCTCGAACGGCTGGAATCTTTCCTCCAGGATTCTGGCAAACGCTTCAGCTCTGTCCTAAGGTGATTTTCCCCAAGTGCCATCTGGGTTACGAACTGGAAACTTTGGAGCAACTTGTCTCTTGAATCTCTTTGTGAGCTTCCAGATCGCGAATTTTGAGTGTTCATCGGCAGTAGCTTTCCCGAGGAACGCGTCAGTTGCTTCTCTTTTCAGGTTGGCCAGTACTTTTCTCACCCGATTTGATATCCTTTGGTACAATCTGTCAATTATTAGGTCATTGGTCCTGATGAACTCATAGCAGCTGTAACCTATCATATTGAGGTAGGATCCGTCGTGTAGGAGTGTCTCTGAAATAAGCATAACATCAATTTCGTGCTTGCTGAGAAACACTTTATGCTCATTAGCATTTGGGATAATGCTACGACTGTTCCAGGTTCCTCCTCAAATAACTCAGCGATGGTTTTTTGTAGACCAGCAATGGTCTGCTGCATTGAGATGATGATTTGTGCGAGGGAGCCATCAATTACCGTTTGGTTAGGATGTTGAGGTTCGCCTGCGTTTGTTACAGGAGCAAACGCAGCATTCGGAAAAGTCTGGAACCTTGTATTAGAGAAAGCATTTCGCTGTTGGGAGTATTTTCCATCAGGTCGTGTTCTCTGTTGTCCAGTTCTAGTCGCATCTACATACGATAAGCCTTGCCGCACGATTGAGGATGAAATAGCTTGTTGCTTGATGTTGCGCATGGGCTGTGGATGTTCTACGCGGGTCATGGAAGTAATGTTGATTCCAGTTTTTCGGCTTTTGAATCTCTGCACGTAAAATCTGCAGCCCTTGTGAGTTGCCTCATGTTTGTCTTGGCAATTAACGCACTCCAGGTCGTCATAGGTCCTTGCCTGGCATTGACTGGAACCAGTCCAATGAGGCAAACTGCATCTACCACATCTGGGCTCCATAGTGCAATAGTTTTTGGTGTGATCAAAGCCAAAACATCGGTAACATTGACGCAAAGTAACATTTTTTCTCGGCAGTTCTACTCTGACTCTTTGACGGCCAACTTTATTTATTTTTAGAGCTTCTCTGTTATTAATAGCCTTTTTGATGTCTATAAACCAGACTTTCTGGCCAGAAGCCTTGCCTGGAACCGGTTCAGAGGAGTCAACATTCTGTGACTTCACCTTTGGATTATAGGTATTAACCACAGCGTGACCTTGGGAGGTGAACGCATTTAAAATTTCCTCAATTGGGGTAGAAGCAGCCAAGTTGCACACCACAACCCTGTAGGCTCTGTCTTCCGGGAGGCAGAAGTGAGTGCATTGGAGATGAACTTCTGATAATTTTTTAGTGATAGCTCTGTGGGCATCAGAGTCACGGGGGTATATGCGCAAGTTCCCATTACGCGCAATCTTGAGCTCATATGAGTCAGACGATACCGTCGAGTCGAGAAGTCTTTCTAAGGCAGGTACGTCGCTGACAGCAAGTACTGTGATGTGGCTAGGTTAAGGTGACTTTTTTGTCACTGGAATTTTTGCTTTTCCAGTTTCTTCTTCTGCAACTGTTTCGACCTGGAGAATGTCCATGCTAATTTCGCCTTCTTAACAGTCATCTAGGTTGGCAAGAGCAGCAAATTTATTTAAAGCGAGATGGTTTCTATGTTCAATTACATGGGCTCTTTTTTTCGAACTTTTCGGTGAGGTTTGTAGGTTTCTCTTCTTGGAAGGAACTTTTTGGTTTTAACCAAACTGCAATTGATGGCTCCCTCGCACAAATCATCATCTCAATGCAGCAGACCATTGCTGGTCTACAAAAAACCATCGCTGAGTTATTTGAGGAGATCAAAGAACTTAGAGGTTCTAAGTCGTTGACGCAGCGCAAGTAATGGCTTGTGAACTGCGCCTCGGAACCTGGAACGCTCGTAGCATTATCCCAAATGCTAATGAGCTCAAAGTGTTTCTCAGCAAGCACGAAATTGATGTTATGCTTTTTTCAGAGACACTCCTACACTACGGATCCTACCTCAATATGATAGGTTACAGCTGCTATAGAGCAGATCACCCAGGACGTCGAGCTAGAGGTGGAGCTTGTATCCTAATCAGGCAGGGATTAGTACACTATCACCTGAATTCGATCACAACGAATCACGACCGTAAAAATTTCTACTATTTTGGGCGAAATTACGGTGTCAGCTGTGTACCTTCCTCCGGGCCTGCCTTGGAATTCCTCTGAGTTTGATTATCTCCTTGGTCAACATGGTCAACAGTTTATCATTGGAGGTGATTTTAACGCTAAGCATCGCCTCTGGGGTAGTATAAGAGCGAATGCTCGAGGCACTGCATTTCACGATGTTATCTCCGGCAGCTCAACTCAAGTTCTTGCTACAGGCAAACCCACTCACCACCCGTATAACACGAGGAATGTACCTTCATATATCGACTTCTTCTTGTACAAAGGTATAGCTAACAGTCTACTATCAGTACGCGAAGAGTATGATCTATCTTCCGATCACTTGCCGCTGATCGCTTCACTAACAACGTCACCTCATAGCACCGCCCCTATTAGGATGCTCGTTCCACCTGGTGCGAATATAAGACTGTTTCAGTACGAACTTAACAATGCCTTTAACCTCAGTACAGAGATAAATACAGCAGACGTTATCGAGAAAGCGGTTGAAACTTTTATGAAGAAGATCAAAGATGCAGCTCAAATTGCAGCTCCTGGCGACGCAGTTCACCTACGCAACTTGCATAGCAGCGTCGCTCTCTCTCCGGAAGCAGTCGGACTCTTAACTCTCAAGAAACGTCTTCGGCATGAGTTCATCAGGACCAATGACCTACTAATTGACAGATTGTACCGAAGGATATCAAATCGGGTGAGAAAAGTACTGGCCAACCTGAAAAGAGAAGCAACTGACGCGTTCCTCGGGAATTCTACTGCCGATGAACACTCAAAATTCGCGCTCTGGAAGCTCACAAAGAGATTCAAGAGACAAGTTGCTCCAAAGTTTCCGGTTCGTAACCCAGATGGCACTTGGGCAAAATCACCTTAGGACAGAGCTGAAGCGTTTGCCAGAAACCTGGAGAAAAGATTCCAGCCGTTCGAGACAGCTTCGCCAAGACGAAAACAACTGGTTGCTGAATCCCTAGAAGCCCCATTGCAGAAGGCTCTTCCTGTAAAGCCTATTAAACTCACGGAATTGGAAGATGATATCAAATCCCTTCGCAACAACAAGGCTCCTGGTGAGGATCATATTGACAACCGCTCCATTAAGCTGATGCCCCACAGAGCTTTGTTATTCCTTGTTCTGATTTTCAATTCTGCTCTTCGACTGGGACACTTCCCAAGCGCCTGGAAGAAGGCGAATATCATTATGCTCCATAAAAATGGGAAGCCAGCAGAGGAATTAGACTCCTATCGCCCAATAAGCCTGCTTCCAGCATTTGGCAAATTACTTGAGAGGTGCATCCTGAGAAGATTGCTCGAATCCCGAAAGGTCTAAAAAGCTATTCCGAAGTTTCAGTTTGGTTTTAGACTCAGGCATGGCACACCTGAACAGCTACACCACGTAGTGAACTTTGTGCTGGAAGGTTTCCATGGAAAAGAGTACGTCGTTGGAGCTTTTCTGGACATCCAGCAGGCTTTCGACAGAGTGTGGCATGAAGGACTTTTGTACAAGCTTAAAAGCCTACTAAATCCTCAACTCTTTTTGAAAATAAAAAGCTTCCTACACGAGCGATCCTTTAAGAGTCAGAGCAGGGTTACCCCAGGGAAGTGTGTTAGGTCCAACACTATATAGCCTGTATACGCACGACATGCCCTCAACTGACAAAATCTCGCTTACAGATCCCAATGACCTGCTAGTTGCCACCTTTGCTGATGACACTGCAGTCCTGGCCAGAGATACTTGCGTCTATACAGCCACCGATACGCTTCAGCTTTACCTAAAAAAATTTGAGAACTGGGCCCTACGCTGGAACATCGCAGTCAATCCGGAAAAGTGTGTCTCCGTGACGTACACCCTGGGAAAAGACACATCACCAGGTGTGTTTCTGCATGAAGAGCTCCTCACACAATCGAACGCCCACAAATACCTCGGTGTCACTCTGGATAAGCGACTTACATTTCAACGCCATGGAAACAAACTTTCAATTTCAAACAAGGCCAAAATTTATAAGGTTGTATTGGCTCCTATTTGGAGATATGGCATCCAAGTATATGGCATCGCCGCAAAGTCGCACCTCAACAAAATTCGTGTGGCGCAGTCGCAAATTTTGCGTAAACTATCTGGAGCGGCTTGGTACATCCGCAACAAAGACATTGAAACGGAGCTGAGGGTACCAAGGATTGGCGATGTCATAAATAAGCAAGCAATCGCGTACATAAATAAATTGGGAAACCACCCTAACCAGTTGGCTCGAAAACTATTGAAGAGAAGACAAGTAATGGGACTGAGGGCGAGAAGGAGGCTCCTGCGCATTCACCCAACAGATCTGCCAAGAAGATATATAAATTAATTAATTGAATAAAATAATGCCTGTAGACTCCCTAATAAGGTTTAAGTATGTAAATATGTAAGTACTCGATAGAAATTATGAATCTCTGCAGTATAAGTTACTATAAATAGTAACAGTAGACTGCATGTAAATAAATACAATTTTAATAGAAAAATTGGAAGGAACTTTTTGCCAAGAGACTGAAGCCGGCTGGAATGTAAGCGTATTACTATTTTTTCAATTTGCGGTAATAGGCGACTATTTCCAACTGTTATCTAGTTAGGTTTGTTTAATTGGCTTGGGCTGCTAACCATAAAAGGCTCCCTGCCAGTTGTGCTAGGCGGGTGCATGCTCTGAAAGGAGCATCCTGTTCATGGTACCTCTCGTAACTCCGCTTTAGTGCACACAGCGACTTCCGACATCCCGAAATCGATCGATCATACTTTTCTTGAAGCAGCTCTATTTTTAATTTCCTCGATAAAATAATAAAATTTTATTATTTTGCCAAAAACTTTTTTTTTTTTTTTGTTTTGTCGGAAAATATTTAATGAAAATAAAATCAAACTGATCCCTTTCTCAATAATGATTAACAGTGATAATAATCACTATTATTCTAATCATATATTATTATATTGTAAGTAAGTTAAAATCAATTAATCAACTGTTGGCTATAGCAATGCCTACATCTATACAGAACTTATGTATAAAGTTGAAAAATATTATGTAAAAAAAATGTATTAACTAAAATCACTTCCCCGGCCCTCGCAGGATGTTCAAGTACCAACTTGAACATGAAAAATTAATGTATACAATATTAGGATATGTTACAATTCTTTTTATATGAAGAAGTAAGATATAAATGTGAAAAAAGAAGAACTGTTGTGGCCCGTGGGAGAATGTTTAAATCTAAAATTTTGTAAAATTGAACAAAAAAAAAAAATTCTTGAGAAATTAATTAAATACAGTCCACTTAAAATTTGGAAAGTTATGGAATATTAAATATGTATAATAAAAATGTATAACAATCCAGAATTTTGTGGCTCCTAAGCAGAATGTTCAAGCATTGAACATGTGTTAAATATTAAAATATAGAAAGAATGTAAAAGGGATTGGACCAATAACCAAATATATTGTATTATACATGCATTTTATAACCCATCCCTTCAAAACAAACGCACATGTAAATGCATGCGTTAAGTGATACTGCCATGCACTTGATAAGGCCACAACTAAATAATGGATTTTTGTGACCGAACCCTTTAGGAAACATGTATGTTACTCGCATGCGTCATTTAACACCACGCTGCGAGGGTAAAGGTCATACGCCAGCGCACATACCAACTCATTGAAATGGTTGGGGCATAGGTATATAAATAGTTTTTAAGAATTCTTGTTAGTACATGCGACTTAATTGTACGATTTTTGTGGTCCTTTGGATGCTGAAGAATATTAATACAACAGTTTCTAAACCGAACTCATTGTTGTAAGTTCGATTATTATTGGGCTCTTCTTAACATTCATTAAACCTGGATGTGTCACGATTTACATTTCTGTTTATACTTCCGTTTTCGCCTTTCAAGGCGTCCGAAACAGTCTTTGAAATTGACGCAAAGTCCTTAATGAAGCGTCTGTAGTAGTACGTGGGGCCTAGGAATGATCTAACTTCAAATACGGTTTTTTGGTTGGGAAATTCCTTAATGCCCACGACTTTTTCTGGGTAGGTTAGGTAGTGACATCGCCGGTGAATATAAACCCAAGAAAGCTTTTTAATGAAGGTGAACTTTTACCATAGTCGAGACTCTCATGTTTGCATCGCTTATGGTCTTTATATTTGTGCTCATTTTCTAAAAAGTTACGTTACGTAGTCGACATAAATAAACATAGCAACCCTTGCCGATTTTCTCTCTGAGAATATCGTCAATCGGTATCTGGAAGCAGCATTTCTCAAACCAAAAGAGAGCCTTCTCAATTTATATTTTCCTCCGTTTACCGTGAAGGTAAACGATCCCTTCGTCTAAGACAATTTGGTGATACCTGGACTTGAGGTCAAGCGTCGTGAAGAACTTAGCCCCAAACAAGTTTCCCAATATCGTGGATATATATGAAATCTGCTAACCTCATGGGATTTGGGTATGAATTGGATTAAATGGCCTCTTTGCTAGTCGTTCTAATCGTTGCCACTCCGACGCTCTATACGGTAAGGCTACATTGTGGCCTGCGATGGCCCTCATTCGACTTTATCATATATAATTTACTAAAGATGGCGCATCTGCACACTCAACGTTAGTGAAGTTGACGTCAGTGCATTTATGGATTGAAAAATTATTAACTTTCGAACCCCATCCAGGTTAATCGGAAGCAAGGAAAGTGATGCGTCGACCCGTGCTGGTAGGTCGGCTCCGATTATTCCGTCAAATAGTGTAATTCTGGTGTACAAAGTGTAAAAAGCGTGACGAAACATTTGCGTGACCGTGGTTGCTTTACGAATTGAAAGCATATTGAAAGGGAAGTCCACCGAGTGTATTTACTTTAGTTCTATTTAAGGTCGGATGACGGTTTTGGACGCAAGGAAATTCATAAGTAGCCTCATAATTGATTTTCGGCTTCTTTTTGGAGCGACGGTGGCATACCCGAAGTTGCTGCCTTATATTCTGACAGACAGTAGCCCGAGACGGCTTTAGAACCCTTGAAAATGATGGGTCAACCTCGTTCCGTACGTTCTGGTGCGCCGTTATTTCTGTACAATCTGTACACTGCATGGTTCATGGAGGACTTGCGCCTTACGCTGCCTGTTAAAATGCATATCTTTGGAATTGCTTGGTTGTTGGTCGTATTTGTGAAATTGGCGACTTTGCATAATTGCACCAAGGTTGCGATCTTTGTCCTCCTGAGTTTTAGCAAAACAGGATGCGAGAATGTACCTCGCGTGGTTACATTCCACTTCTTGCACTAGAGCATGTCTTTGATGGCATGTCTTTCGACTTTTCCGAGAAAATCACCTCTATCAGATCATGGCGTTATATCGGAACTTGTTATCGGAACAATGTTTTTATCTTTTAAATCCTCAATTCTCAACCACCTTCCAGAGCAAAATAACGAACTCTTCTAATCATTTATATACTTTTTTCTCTCGGATTTATCAGCGCAATCCGAGTCGTACGATAAACGGCAGTGCCCCTCGGTCGGTTGGGTGGCAGGTGGGCTATACGTTATGCAGCAGGGGCCACGCTATAAAATATCAGAATACTGTAATATAGTACTACGTTATCAAATTAAGATATTTTTTAATATTGAAAATGACAGCATAGTTTCGTAATAAAGCTGAATAGATTTCTGTGATGAGGTTTTATTCGGAATTCCGCCACCCTCACCACTACATATATTAGCTTTACAAGCGTGTCGTAGCCCATAATAAATCGACTGTAACAATAAAATAAGCCAAGGAAGGATCCTAATTCCTTTAACACTTTTGGATAAGTGTAATTAGTGATAGCTAGCTGATACTCAAATTATAAAAATTCTACTGTAGTTTTAAAAAACTCGCACTTATCAAGTTAACATATGGTAATTATATTTGTTTTAAGAAGAATATACGAAAATATCGTTAACTTTCTCTGAGCTCGTTGAATGAGTTTCGGTATCCAGGATAAAAACAATTATATCATTGATATAAATGTAACAGATTTTGCCTATGTTCCCTAAGAATATCATCTAAGGCCCGCTGAAATATAGTTGGCTCATTTTTTAACCAAATGGGAGTTTTGTGAACTAAAGTGTTTTGTTAATAATAGACAAAGGTGTTTTCTCAATACCATAAATTATTGTGTCATTTTCCAAAATTGGGTCGCTTGTGTCAAGAGTAGGTAATTAGATTGGGGTCATTACATAAATTTATTTCTTTGTAATGGATAATTTTGGTGTTGTTCTACTGAAATGGCATCAAAAGAGTTTTTACTTTCTTTTAGATTGGATAAAATTTAATCATTTATTTAACATTTATTTAACACATTAAACATTGAACTGCTAAATATTAACATTTTCAATTTATTAACATTAAGGGAGAGTTTAGGGGATAAAGTATGAGATAAGGAGTTATAGTTTTTAAAAATAGTGCGAAAGGGATCGTAGTCAGCGTAGTTGGATCTGCAAAAAGGTAACCATAGGGGTCGGAATGACCTATTAGGGATAAAAAAAGATAGTTGGTTTTAAAGGTGTTTGGAATCATCCATACCGTGGATAAGCATATGTAGAAGCATGACTCCAGCAAAGGTTCGGTGCTCCTTCAGGGGAGGTAACTTCAAAAATTTAAGCCTCTAACGAAGGAAGACGATTGTCAGGATCCCAGTTTAAGTTATTTAGTACAAATAACAGGAACTGCTTGTGCACAGACTCAATGCTTTTTTGATGAGAGGACTGTGGACTCCAAACGCACGAGCAGTATTCAAGGATAGGACGAACTAAGGTGATATATAGGGATCGTGAAATTCTTTAGACCATCGATAACATTCCTTTGGCTTTATTCACTTTCATATTAATGTAAAGTAGCGTTGGGTATCGATAGATATCAACGTGCCTGCTAAGCGATAGTACACGATAGTAAGGAAGTATCATCACCCGATCGAATGACAGCAAAGGAGTATGGAAGAAAACCTGGCGAGTCCAAGACGTTGAAAGAGCAGAACCTTGGGATCGTAAAGTCAAGTTGGCAAGTAGTAAAAGAATTCGCCGAGGAATCAAGTCCGAGCATAGAAGTTGGTGTGTCGTAGGGTCAATCGTCGCCAAGCCATTAAATAATTAAGTGCTCAAGTTGCAGATATTGTCAGCAGAGTCGACAGTCGCTGTTCCATCATTTTTTAATATATCCAACATAATTGTATCAATAAACTGGCTTTAATGCCTTACATGGGGGCTCGTCCTGGTCTAAAGCCGTACATCTGGGGCTCAATCCGGTCTAATCAGCTGGATACATTAGCTATTGTAATCAAAGGGTCAGTACGTCGTCAGAAGAGAGCGAGTACACGAGCATGAGCGACGAAGAACTAGAGCAAGAGAGAACACGTGTTTTAACACGATCGCAAACGCGCTACGGAAGGAAAGTTGGAATAGGAGAAAATCAAGAGAAAAGAAATGTAATGGAAATACAAACTGAAGAAGAAATGAGTAACGAGAGTCTTCAACAAATAATTCAGTTACCAAAGCTAAAAATTCAAGAGGACAAAGCCACTGAGGTCGGAATAAAACAACAAGTTCAGCTGAAAATTTTGCGAATGTGACGGAGAAATTATTCCTGTAGAGAAGTGATTCAAGAATTTTGAACAAAATGCAAAATGGATGTCCAATCAAGGCAAGTCGTACAGTGGTGCCAAGAACAACACCTACAATGCCAGCCACCGAAATGCTCGTTGCTTTAATTGCGGGTTAGCTGATTACCTTAGAAATGATTGCAAGACAGATAAAAAATGATTTTAGTGTGAAAGCGTGAGACATATTGCAAGGGAGTGGCCAAAAGTATCCTATCTGTGTAGATGGTTCAGTCTTCAAAACGACATAAAGGGATAATTTTGAACGGACTTGAAATGAATTGTCTGGTGGACACTGGAGCGGATGTGCCAATCGTTTACAACTCAGTTTTTAAGAAACTGACCGACGTGAAACTGGAAAAATGTTTCACTGTACTGTGAGGCCTAGGAAATGTAAAAACAATGCCGCTGGGTACATTTACGGGAGCCGTGTGCGGCGATGGAGCTGAGGTAAAACAAAAATTTGCTATTGTTCCTGATAAAAATATTGAACATGACGCCCTGCTTGGTTTTGACTTCGCATCCAAGTTTCGTTTCTCATTGGATGAGGAGGGGTTTACTTTCAATAAGGTGTCAGCTCGACCAGACAGCGCTGGACATAATGAGCTAAGTATATACAATATACTTATATATATATAATATAATATTTATAATACAATATACGAAAATAACTTAGGTATTTCTAAACAGTTCAAGCCGATAATTCAGACGTTGGGCGACAATTAAAAGCCACCTGAATCTCCAATCAAGTGTCCTGTACAAATGAGGATCGTACCGGGAGAACAAATAAAACCATTTCGTGACCAACCAAGTCGATATTCATGGAAGCGGCCGCCGTAAAAGAGCAAGTGGAAGTCCTGAAGGATGCACTGTCGCAGAGCCACCGCGAATTGTGTAAACTTACAGCCGAGCACGACCTGCTGATGTTGCAAACCCAGAAGAAGGCAGTGGACTTACATCGTCTGGAAGAGCTGAAAAACATGAACGCCGAGTTGATCGCAAAACAGCAGGACATGGAGCTCAAAGTGAAGCAGCTGAACGAGGCTAAGAGTCGGGAGAAGCGCCTGGTCCAGCAGGAGATCAATCATTTGAAGAAGCAGCTGCAGGAAGCTCGGAAAAACATCGAGGAGAAGGATCTGGAACAGTCCAAGGTCAAGGCCACACTCGAGAGCGAAAAGCTGACCCAGTAAATAACGCAGGCACCAAAGGATATGCAGATGCAAGCCAAGGACTTCGAGAAGGCCAACAACCACGCCAAGCAGGTTTCCCAGCAGGATATAGAGAATTTAGGCCTGAAACTGGAGAAGGCCAACCAGGAAATTGAAAAAAGAAAAGAAGACCAAAAACCAGAAAACCGAAGCTTTCAAAGAGGAGTTGGCTCAAATCAAGGAGCAAATGTCCCAAGCCAGAAACAAAATTGTTGAGAAATTAAAGACAGTAACAGAGTTAAAGGACCGGGAAGAGGAACGACTGAAGCCTGGAAGAAGAGCTCAGACGGGCGGAAGACGTCGCCTACCAAGGGAAGCAGCTGGCCCAGGCAGAGATCCGGCGGCTAAAGCAGAAGATCCGCGATGTCCAGAAGGAAGAGAACACCAAGAGTCTGCAGGAAATTGAGTGACTGACTCGCAGCTGATGGACGCGCAACAGAAGGTCCTGGAGCAGATGGAAGTAATGAAAAAGGCCCAGGAAGTGGCCGTCGAGCTGGCCAAACGCACGGAGGAGCGCTTTGAGGAGCAGTTATGCACCAAGCAGCGGAAGTTCAAGGGGGAGCAGACAGTCACGAACAATCAGTTAAAGAGCGAGACCGAGTTGCTTCAGCGGGAGCCCCATAGGAAAAAGGAGCGCCTCATGCGCGATGAATGGGGGCACCAAGTGAAGCTGGCCACGCTGGATGACCAGTTGGCGACGCTGGAGGAGCTGCGCGTCCAGACGGAGTCGGACCGTGCCGCCGCCCATGAGCGGATAACGAAGCATGAGGCTAAGCGGGTCGCCCACGAGAACGAGATGCTGCGTCGTCTAGCTCAGACTCGGAATATCGGGATGGCCGAATGTAAAGTAGGGTTGGGTATCGATAGATATCAACGTGCCTGCTAAGTGATAGTACACAATAGTAAGGAAGTATCATCACCCGATCGAATGACAGCAAAGGAGCATGGACGAAAAGCTAGCGAGTGCAAGACGTTGAAAGAGCAGAACTTTTAGGGATTGTGAAGTCAAGTTGGCAAGTAGTAAAAGAAGTCGTCGAGGAATCAAGTCCGAGCATTGAAGTTGGTGTGTCGTAGGGTCAATCGTCGCCAAGCCATTAAATAATTAAGTGCTCAAGTTGCAGATATTGTCAGCAGAGTCGAGAGGGCGCTGTTCCATCATTTTGTAATATATCCAACATAACTATATCAATAAACTGGCTTTCATGCCTTACATTAATGTGATCATTAAACTTAAGTTTATGATCAAAAAGAACTTCAAGATCAGTGATTGTGAAAACACGATAAAGGACGTGATTTACGAGAGAGTAAGAGACAATTAGCGGTACATTGCGATGAAACGTCATAAGTTTGCATTTAGCGCAGTTTAGGAACAGAAGATTGCTTGAGCACCACGTATAGAGTTCATCAAGGTCTACTTGCAAATGCCTGTGCAGGAAATGTTCCGAGAACGAATAGCATAACTTGACATCATCAGCATACATAAGCGTAGAGGCATAATTAATCACGTTGGGAAGATCGTTTACAAGAGTATAAACAACAGTGGTCCTAGATGACTACCCTGCGGGACACCCGATGAGACATGGATGATCTTCGACTTGGTACATTTAAATAGAACACGCTGAGTTCAATCTGAAAGATAGGAAACAATTTACATAAGGATATTTGATTGATAACCAATAAGCGAGATTTTCCGTAGCAGGAGCTGATTATGAACTGAACGAAATGCCTTGCTAAAATCAGTATAATTAACATCATTTTGCAAACGATACTGTAGATTATTTGTTGTTGAGCAAAGCTTGAAAAAACCATTTTGTGATGGTAAGATTAGGCTCGGTATAAATAACACCAGTTTGCAAGCGATACTGTAAATTACTTGTTGTCGAGCGAAGCTTGACATAACTATGTTGTACTGGTGAGATTAGGCTCTTGCATGCATGTTGCTACAGCGACGTAATGAGTTTTTCAAGAAGCTTGGAAATCGCAGATGCCGCTGTAGTTATCAGTGGAAGCCTTAGAATCTTTTTTATGAATAGGTATAAGGTATGATTCATTCCATAACTTTGGTATGGATGTTAGCCCCAGTGTCATGAAAAGCTCCAATGATAGGTTAAATAGTATAATGATAGTTAAGCTAAGAAGATTGAAGCACATTCTGAGTATGCAGCCGTAAACACATCGTGACAATGAAATTTTGAAAGATATGTGTTATTTATGTAGGGTAAGCGATAGGGATAATTAGAGGACGGATCAAATCAATCAGATGAGTATGTTGATTGAGAGAAATGACACAAAAAGATTAGCAAGGGCTGGGTTTGTACTTCATTAGAGTCAAAAATTAGCGTAACTAAGAATGTTGGATGGTGAGAGTATTGTGGCAGAGGAGGAAGTATTTGAGAAAATGAGGTCGAGCGACCTGCCACTTGAGTTCCTTATAGGGTTAAGTTGGAAAACGGCAGAGTCGGCTAAGACATCAAGAAAGTCATTTTGGTTAGTGGGTAACAGCGAGTTATCATCATCTGAGTTGATCCATGAAATGAGGGGCAAATGGAATTAACCCATAACTAAAATAAGATCAAAACTGATTTAATGGCAGTTAAGTAGTGCGAGATGATTGCATCACACAGAGGAGGAATGTAGGAACAAGTAATGAAAAGGTTAAAGGACTCAAAAAGAATTTAAACGGCTAAAAATTCAATTCTGAAAGGATAAGTGATAGTGATTCGTTCATCTGCAGTGGCGTCAGGCATAAGCCGCGATGCAAAGATGGATTTGCGGAGAGCCACAGCTCTCAGCGTAAGCCCAGAAAATGGTACACCCGTCAATGGCTTTGGTGATTTTACCACGGGTTGGCGGGTTGATGCGACAGCAGGCACGCGTAGTGATGGAGCAGAAGTCTGGGTTGGTGATATGACGGTTGAAGATTTGTCAAGCATGGAACCAGGTGGGAGATTCCTACTGGCAGGTTCCGGCGGATCAACTTTTAAGTGGGAAAACCAGGTTTCTGAAGAGCTAGGCTGGCTGGCTGTTCGCCAGGCGCATTAACCATAACATATCTTACTGGCTAATGTATAATGACCGACACCAGCGCATTTCATGTACGAGCAATTGTCATAGTCAGCAAGTTAGATACGAGTCGCCAGTAATAGCGCCTTCAAATTCGCATCTTATTGAGGCACAAATTAAAAACAGTTTTGGTTATACAAAATGCACTTAAAAACAGATGGTCCAGCGAATACACAGAAATACGATGAGAAACTAAAACTTTCGAAGTGTTTTTCAGTTTGTAGACAACTCCGCTGTATTGCAGATAAATTAGATCAGTTTATAACTGTCTTTAAGTAGCTAATTCGTGCGGGAGACGTTAGTCGACGTTATTAAAAATGTAGGTGAAATGTAATTCATTTTTAAATTGTATTTATTAGTAATACATGTATTATTTATTCTTATAATTTTTATTTTTTATTTTTTTAATAGATGACACTGGCTGTAACATCGGCTTTGATCAGTCATCTTTGCCAACTAGACAACTCTATTGCATTGTGTATATCGTTATATATAATTTTAATTTATTTTGTGCATACTTAAAAGGGGTTAGGCTTACGTTTCCACTTTCATATTTTTCTCAGTGTGTGTGGCTTTCGTCACCTATTTCTCTGCATTTCTCCTACGCTGCTGTCTTTTTTTTTTGTTGGCAATTTCGCAAATTTATTTGCGTGATGGTTTGTAGTGGATGGTGGTGGATGTTACCATCTACATGAGAGTTGGGATTGCGGATCTTGAATATTGTACTGTTGCTCCGCGGAGCTGAACGAAAAGAAGTGGATGCCTCCGGCAGCTAAATTCTTCGGGGATCCGAAAAGCTGGATGACATCACTACACTTTAAACTATTAGACTTGGGACTTAGCACAGAGACTATACCAATTCTAGCGACTGCTGTCAGAGTTATGGACAAGTGCTCTTTATATCACAGAATATCAAAACTGACTAAACATAAACCTAAATACACGCAGCGCCCACGCAAATATGCTATGTCCTCTGACTGCGCACGTGTTTTCGGCTCAATGCTGGATTAAGAGATTCGTGTTATGGTTTTACACTGAACCAACTTATGCAAAATTCTGCAAAATGGCTGATCTCATCCGCTTCTGCTTGCAAGGCGGATCGTAAAAGGCCAATCTTAGTGACCGGAGGTGAATAATGACTATAATTTATTAAGATTCGTAACTTATATAAAACAATTTTTATATAAAACTTAATTAAATAAGGATTTAAAAGTAAAATCCTCATATTTCCCTTTTTTTTATTTTATCTCGTCCAAAACTTATAATTAACTTAACTTATAAATAAACAGAGCGATACAATCAGATGCACATCGAAGATGTAAAGTCAAGGGTACGTCTACCAAAAAATCAAGGAAAACCTTCAGGAATTATGAAGACCTTAGTTAAACTGATCAGGTGAGGAAAAATAATGTTCTCGCATAAGACTAGCATAAGACTTATTACATACGTAAGGGATTACGTGTGTTTAAGACATATTTTGAGTTTCAGATTTTTGGCATACATTGTCAAAATATTTCTAAGTAACATATTATTTAGTTTTATAATATATGACATACAAATTTTTATAAAATTTGTTTTAAAAATTCGGAACAAAATTATTTTTTGTTACATGTTTGTTCTAAATACCATAAAGTAAACTTGTAATACTGAAAGTTAAATCTCTTAACTAAAAACTTGCAGCGGAGGATAAAAATTATTTTAATTCCCTAATTACTTCACGAAATATTTTTTAAACACTTCGATACTACCAATTTCGTAACCCGCCCTGATGTACATACACAAATGGTTAAGAATTTCTACAACATTTAAAAATATCAATATCTGAGTAAGCTCTGTTAGCTACATTACAATTTGTTTAGCTCCTCACAATACAAAGCACATACTTAAAAGATTCTATTGCTAAGTAAATTTCAGAAATATGTTGCGCATTCCAGGAATGCCCCTTCTACCGGGCACACTTTTCCGCGATGTAAGTTAGTCATATTTGTATATAATACTTTCAAAATATAAGAACGATTTTTCTTTGTAGGTATCAAAAGGATATTACCCAAAACCACAAAGTTTGTTAAACTTTCAAGGTCTTAGTATGCTTAGTGACCGCCAGAAATCTGCACCAGGTGACACAAGTGAAGTTGCTGTTGACTTAAGCTGCCCACCGATCGGCTCGCCTTCCATCTATCCTCCACGCTCAGGACCTCGTATGCCTCCATGGATATCCTACGATAAAAAAGTTCTCTGTTTTAAGGCATTTTTCAAGCAAACACTTCAGGAACTCTACCATGCACCATATTTAGTTCGCAAAGTAAAAATATACTATTATCTCGAAGATGGGACCGTAGAAATTTTTGAACCACGTGTAGATAACTCTGGCATAGTGCAAGGATGTGTGGTACATCGCCAAAGAGTTCCAAAGGCCCCGCCGTGTGATAACGAATTTATGTCACTTATTGATTTAAATGTGGATATGACAGTTCAAATATTTGACCGTCAGTACCATATTACTGACTGTGACCATTTCACACGTGTTTTTTTAAACAAACGCGGAATAACCGTCCCGGATCCAGTAGATTCTCCATGGTAAGCGAATATTTGTTTTTCCAAACCTTTAATTTTTATGATAAATTTAAAAATTTTTAAATAATATTAATCAAGCACGTGAAAGAAAAATGTAAATGCAGAAGGGGCGCACGGTATTGTCACTGAGGGATTGTTTATTTGATATCAGTAATTATTTGCACCTATACCAAGCCTGATATTGCTGATTTTTCCCGGAAATTGAAATCTGTGTAGCGGAGTATAATTTCATTTGACACTAAGTTACTTCTCAGCTTCCTAAATGAATCTAGAATATGATGACATTCTCTGCGACACTTGACCATCTCCCTCTTAAAAGTGAGGTCAGGGGCTTTGCTAATGTAGCATAATGTTGTATAAATCTTCTGTAGTAGCCGGAGAGGCCCAGCAAGGATCTAAGATCCCTCAAAGTTTTAAGGTAGGGATCATTTTCTATCGCTGTAACTTTTCTTGGGTTTATTTCTATGCTTTTATCGAAGACGAGAAATTTGACTTTATTCTTCATAAATTCCCATTTGTCCGACTGGCATTTCATGTTGGCATCCTGTAGGGTTTAAAAAATTTTAGCCAAGTTTTCCAAATGCATATCATTATCTTTGCTAAATATATTGTAAAATATGTTTTATTTATATAGATGATATATATAAATAAAACATATTTTGCCAATACGTTCTCGAAGTATGTCATTTAATGCGCGTTGGAAACTTGTTGGCGCATTCTTTAGACCAAATGGGAGTCTTATAAACTCATATTTTCCGTTTTTTACGGCGAAGGCGGTTTTTTCTATGTCATTATCTTTTAAAGGGATTTGATGAAAACCACTTAGCAAGTCTTAGACTGAGAAGACTTTATTGTTTCCTAATTATGTAAGAATCTAATTTATCTCGGATTATTTTTTTAAATTTCGCACGGTAGTCGATAACCGTGCGATATTTCCTTTCGCCTGAAGTATCGACCTTTTTAGGTACAATCCAAACTGGAGAATTAAACGGGGACCTGGAAGATTGGGTAATTCCGTCTTCTAAAAGTTCTTTCATTTGTTTGTTTACTTCATCTTTCATTGTCATATGATACTGAGAAAATTTCGAGTAAAACAGAGTGTCGGACGAGGTTCGGATCGTTGCCTTCAAGTTAGTTGTAAGGGGCAGTATTGTATTTACTGCTTCGAATTTTTTTTTATATAAATTGTAATTCCGTTCTAAAAATTCATAATTTTTTTGGTAGTCTGGAGTTTAGCCCAATATGGCATCGAAAGATTTTAATGTGGGTAGCAGAAAAAATTGTACTTTAACGTTTGAAATTTTAAAAAGGTTTGATACTTTGTAGTGGGTTATTAAAGTTCTTCCGCTTACTGAGGCAGCATAGAAAGGTGATTCGTTTCGAATTGGGTTGTCCACAAGTTTAGGCTGAATGTAATTTATATTTGAGTCTGTATCTATTAATATCCTTATGAATTTTCCATTCCTCATCTTGCATATGAAATATGGAAGATAGGTATGTCATAATAGTCATATGTGTCGTTGTTGTCAGTGTCAACTTTATCTATCTGTTCCACGTACTCGTACAAGTCGTCCTTAAGACTTTTATAGTATTCATATTTAGCCATAGCTTGTTCGTATCCTATCACTGTCGTAGGAGCCTTGGCTAGTCGTGTCCCACTTTTTCCAGGCGTAGTCTGTATGATTAAGTTTCTTTGACGTTTTACGATGAAACGAGGTCTGTTAACATAATTAACCATTCTTGTCTGGATACTGGGATCCACATCCATAGGTTCTGGTTCCAAGTAGCCTAATTTCTCTGCAGATTATGGGGAATTGCGTGATCTGTCACATTGGCGAATTCTTCTGCCGAATTATGTCCTCTTAATAGCCCTGGCAATTGATGGGCTATGATTTCTCTAATAGTAGCTGCAAGTGCAAATCTGTTTAAATTTTCGACCATATTTCTGCTAAGTTCTTGTTCTATTTGGCGTCTGCGTTGGACAACAGCTTTTGGACCTAGTATTGAAGGCCTAATAAGGTTGTTTGCGTTGGCCATAAATGTACATTAAATGAAATCGAAATAAATTTGGGTTTTCTTTTTCTTTTGGAAAGGAATTACAAAAAAATGATGAGGTTTTCTTTCTTTTTAAATATTTTAAATGAACTTTAAGTGAATTCGAATTCAATTTGGGTGAGGGGTTCTTCTTCTTTTGAAAATGTATTACGTCAAAAACTATGGGTGCTTTTTTTCTTTTTAAATATTTTAAATGAATTTTAAATGAATTCGAGTTAAGTTTGGGTCAGGGATTCTTTTTCTTTTTAAATATTTAAAATAACTTAGATTTTTATTTTTCTCTTTTGTCTTAATTTTTTCCTTTTACTTTATAAGGTTCCTTGGGAATCGTAAATAAAGTTCGAATTTTTTTATATTATTTCATCGTTGTGATCTTTTTGATTAATTCACATTTTTACGATTTTTATAAAAATTTCTTCAGTGTATTAAGTTTTGTTAGCTTCAGAATTTCCTTAAAATTTGATTGGTTTAATCCTAAAGTACTATGGTTAGTTTCCTTGATGTGGCTCCTCCGTCCGACGATCCGGGATTTCATCCTGATTTCCACCGATGGGCAAAATGAACAATCGAAGTTCGATGTACCGTTGAGTTGATTTTGAGTTGATTTGAACGACGGATATTGGGTAGTTTTACGGAGCTGCACGTTCTTATCACTCGTAAAAGGTCAGTTGCTTCAAATTGTTGCAAGCCGCGAACTTAAAAGACGTTTTGCTGTTTCGTTTACACGTACCGGTTCCTGCTCGGGCGCCAATTAAATGATCCTTTGAAGGATAGTTGAAAGATTTTTTTAAGAATTTAAATTTTTGACATGATCTTCATTAATTTAAATCCAATTTGAAACTGAACTAACTAAACTGTCCCAAGCGTGCAGACCATAAGTTGGCTTTGCTGCTTTTTTTTGTCAACGAATGGACGTCGTCCTTGCAGCTTCCCATTGGTGGCTTACATGGCCTGATGTTGTTTTTATCATTTGGCGACATTCTTACAATTATTGTACATGCGCTGGGGGTGTAACGAAATCGCTTATATGGTCTGATGTTGGTTGCTCGGCGCGTGTAAGATATTGAACAGGCGCCGAGTTATCATATTATAGTGCATTGGGGCCCGTAAATATTTGATATTTTTACTTATTGTTATTTTTATTGTTGTTAAATTATATGTTCCGACTAAATTTGAACGCACCGCTATCACAGGTTTGCGTAGCTCTATTTTATATGTGTCTATACAAAAAGACCAAGGTGTGACTTAAGTATAAATTTTTTTTATTAAATTTTCATTTTACCCAATCCGGAATCCATCCGAGTATATGTTTCTCGAATAAGATAAAATTATGATTTTTTTTTTAAATTTAGATTATATTTTAGAGTATTATAATTGAGTAACTTTGCAATAGACCTCACACACACATTAATAAGAAAAAAATATTTTTTACTCACACTTATAAGCAATTCTTAAAATAGGTTTAACTGTTAGACAAGTAGAAATTAAAACCTAAATAGAGAATAATCAAAAAAATTATGTTTTTCCTAAGAACAAATTTCCTTCTATCTTCTTGTTCTTACTATTTGGAATTGATCAGAAAAAAACACTAATTTTAAAAATGTTGAAGAAAAATTGTTTATATTTTAATTCCGAACATCCCTTAAAATTTTTTTGTTGAAATGAAAATTTCCTAATATAAACAATACCTTTTAAATCGTATATCACCTATTCCGATCGGCAAAGCTCAGAAAATTTTGAAATTTGAATTTTTTTTCCAGCACATAGTACAGCGTGCGGTTCGCCACTGACTATCGTCCACAACGATTGTAACAGTGAAATACAATTTTAATCTTATTATTAAAAAAATATTCATAGCCGCCAGTACGGTGAATTAATGTTTATATTTTTTTTTCGGGCGGCTCCCGCTGTATAACGTACGGCCCACCGATAGGAGCTGCCGTACGCGTTCGTTGCTCGGAAACGTAGGTAAATATGGCGGATTTAATAGAAGATAAAGTGCAAATTGAAAAAAAAATTAAGCAATGACTTAGAGGCTATCATAGTCTGAACACAGTACATTAAAATGCTCATGACCGGACTCCAGTATCGGCCGCACTAAAGGTATATGTTTTAAGTTTAAAAAGGCTCACAGAAGTCCTTAGACCATATTTTAATGAAGCCCAGCCCACCTTTGTCTTTATTAACCATATCGCAAATATAGTTGAAAAGTTTATAATCTAATGGGACACCAAAATCATTAGCCTAATCTTTTCTAGCAAGTCTCATAGAGAAGGTATGTGGCCTGGTGAGGGCTCGATCGATAAAAATACATACGATGTGTGTTCAAAAAATATCGCGAATTTTGTTTCTTTTTTCCAAAAATTATTTATTTATTCTTGAATATCTATTTTGTCCCCTTCAAAGTATTTCCCATGAGATATTATGCACTTGTGCCAACGGTTTTTCAACCTTCGAAGCACTTCAAAAAATAATTTTTTTTAGCTAGTTCAGCTCCTCCTTCGATGCCGTCTTTATCTTGTCAATCGTAGCGTAACGTCGTCCTTTTATGGGCCTCTTCAGTTAAGGGAACAAGAAAAAGTCACAGGGGCCAGATCTGGGGAATACGGTGGCATCATTAGTGTTTTGTTTTTGGACAAAAAGTCTCGCACAAGCAACGATGTATGAGAGGGGCGTTATCGTAGTCCAAAGCAAATTTTTTTTCTTCCACAAA
Source organism: Drosophila vallismaia (assembly GCA_035047325.1). NCBI lineage: Eukaryota > Metazoa > Arthropoda > Insecta > Diptera > Drosophilidae > Drosophila > Drosophila vallismaia. The sequence goes on along the minus strand of JAWNPU010000038.1, from coordinate 22,085 downwards.
TCCGGGCGTTTTTGGTGGATTGCTTCGCGCAAATTGCGCATAACTTGCAGTTTCTCCGTATGCCACAGTCAACATTCGGAATACATCCGCGCACTTAATTTCATTTTTTCACACAAAATTTGATACAGGTTGTCCAGTGTTTTTGTGTATCTTTCGCTGAGACGAGTGATCTCCTCTGCTTCCCATGGAATTCCAAGTTATTTATGAATGATGGAGTTTTCGTGGTGCGGATGGTCTCAGACGTTGTTTTGAAACCGTTGGATTCTGATGCAGTTTAAACAGCTTGTCGTGCCCCACATCTGTATTCCATAGGTCCAGATTGGCTTCAGGACTTCTTTGTAAATAAGCAGTTTGAGTTTTTCTTTGAGCTTGGACCTTCTCCTTAGAAGCCAGTACAGTTGCTTCAGTCCTAGGTTGGTCTGGTTGCGCTTGTTGATCAGGTGAGGGCGCCATGTGAGCCTGCGGTCCAGGGTCAGCCCTAGATATTTGGGAGTGTTATTCGTTAGAATGGTTTCCCCGTTGATTGTGACGGGGGGGCAATCCCCCCTTCGTAATGCGAAGGTTGTGTGGGAGAATTTCTCCGCGTTGACCACGATGTTCCATCGTTTCAGCCATGGATCTAGAGCATCTAGTTGTCTTTGTATGATGGCTGATGCTTCCTGAGGATTTGTGGCGGAGGCTAGGAACGCGGTGTTGTCCGCATATGTAGCTACTGTGAGGTTCCGAGAGGGGGTGATGGGAACGTCCGTTGCGTAGAGTGTGTATAAGATGGGTCCAAGAACACTGCCTTGAGGTACTCCTGCTCTTATAGGCCTAGGCGTGCTGACTTGACTTGAAGAAGGCGAAATGCGAACTTGGGAGGTGGGATTTAATTTTAAAAAGGATTCCAGGGTGCCAGACTCTGTCAAACGCCTGTTTAACATCCAGCATAACGGCGCAGCAGTACTTCTTCTTTTCGAAGGCCTCTAGTATGCACTCAACAAGCCGGTGGCATTGCTCTGGTGTTCCATGAAGACGTCTGAAGCCAAACTGGTGATCAGGGATCAGTCCGGCCTCGTCCAAAACTGGCAGTACTCTACGTAAAAATATTCTTTCAAGTATTTTAGACAGGATTGCCAGCAAACTAATCGGACGATACGAGATTCAGGTTTTCCAGGCTTAAGGAGGACAATTATTTCCGCTCGCTTCCACACTTTCGGGAAGTACCCTAGACGGAGGCAGCTGTTAAAGACGTTAGGCAGCCTTTGCGAACAGATTAGGGGCAATATTTTCAGTGCAGTTGCATCGATTCGGTCAGGACCTGGTGACTTGCCATTTTTAGGGAGGCAATCTCCTGCGCAATCTCCTCTGGTTCGACGGGATGTATTGGCGGGCCAGGAGCACTTAGGCTGTCTACGAACCTTATGGTGGCAGCAAACTCTTGGCCAGTGGATCTGTCGAAAGGTGAGAATGCATTATGTAAATGGTCAGCAAAGGCTTCTGCTCTTTCAACCTCAGACCGACACCAGGAACCGTCCACTTTGCGCACGGGTGATATCTTCTTCGCAGGTGTTTTTATGTGCCTCGTGACATTCCACAGATTGTGCTGCGGGTCTCCAGGTTCCAGCTCCTTGACGAATCTATGGAAGGAGTCCTGCCGTAGGATGGTTAGCTTGTCCTTCAGTTCCTTGGTGGCACGATTAAGTGCTGTCTTGTCCCTGGGATTGCGCGATGAAAACCAGACTCTTCTGAGGCGCCTTTTTTCCTCTCCCGCGCTTTAGTCGTTCTTGGGCCTAACAGGGTTTTTTCGAAGATTTATTAAAGGATATGCACACATTGCGCGCCCGTTAACAAACCTATTAAAGAACGATGTTTATTTTAAAATTGGAGCTGCTGAGCTGAAATCTTTTTATGAGTTGAAACAGTCATTGTGTCGAGAGCCGATTCTCAAAATTTTTTCGCCAAATGCACCCACAGAATTGCATACCGATGCATCCAAGGACGGACTTGACAACGAATTACATACCATTTACTTTTGGAGTAAAAAACAACATCAACAGACAGCAAGAGGCACAGTTTGATTCTAGGGCTGCTAATTTAGCGATAAAAAAATTGAGGCACTACTTAGGTAACATGTTTACTTTGAGCAACGATTGTGATGCGTTTACTCAAACGATTCGGACCGCGCGAAGTTGCTCAGTGGATTTTAGCACTTCAAGATTATTCTTTCGTAGTTGAACACCGTACTGCGGAGCGCATGAACATGTTGACTATCGCTTTCACAACATATTGGTGATCGGATCGGAAATTGTGCCGCGTTTGAAGCAAGAGCAACGAAAAGACAGCTTTGTAAATGCAGTGCTGACACTTTCAAAAGAACGTCCATATCAAGGTTATAAATTGAAAGAAGATCTTCTCTACAAGAATGCAAATGTACTTGATCCTCTCGTGGCTTCCAAGTCCATGAAGCGGGAAATAATAAACGAAGCAGACCTAGAAGGACATTTTGCAGTTGCAAAGACAATGCACAATATACAACAGCAATTTTTTATCCCACACCTAGAACACAAAGTAGTTCAAATCATTTCGTCATGTGTAAGGTGCAACAAGAAACTTGACAAGCAGGAAGTTCTTTTATAGAACTTTTATAGAAAAAGGCAGTTGCCCGCTGCACACTTTGCATTCGGATCATTTGGATCCGATGGTCTCTACGACAAAACATTAAAAGTTCATACTACCTATGGTGGATGGATTCTCTAAATTTGTGTGGCTCTACCCAATGAAATCCACTGGTGCCGAAGATGTTATAAAGAAACTGGAGGAATGGTCTACCTCTTTTTGGTTTGCCTTGGCGAATAATAAGCGACAGAGGAAGCGCTTTCACTTCGAATGCTTTTGAGACATATTTTAAGGAAAACGCAGTCCAGCATATTTGGACCACGACTGGAGTGGCTATAGGTAATGTCCAAATCGAAAGGGTGAATGGGGTCATCTTGTCCATTATCAGCAAAGCTCTCAGCGGAAGACACCGCAAAATGGTAAGTTAGTTTGACAGGTGCATAAGGCAATCAATTTTTATGTCCATGCATCCACAGAAAAGTCGCCATTCAAAATACAGGTATCCATGGTAGAACGCGATAGTTAGGTTCCAGAAGAATTGCGCGTTCTGCAATTCCGCGTTATCTAAAACTTAGTTTTCATATAAATTTGGGGGTTATGTTTGAATAGGTTTTTTTTTTAAATAAAATACATACTAAATAACAAATGAACATATATTTCAACTCAATACAAAAATTTAGCCTTTCTTATAAAATTAAAAACACAAGATATGAATAATAATACATATAGTAAAATTATTTGTCGTATTTTTAGTTGAGTCGAATAAATGTCCCGTCAGTTGACTAAGGACAACGCCGAGAAGAATTATTACACGAAGGTTTTTATTGAACTTCTTTATTCGGATATCGGCTTAAGACTGAAACTATTGGTGTGAGAAAACTCTTAGATATAGGTTTGTGGGTTGTTTACATTATCTGCGCGAGAGCGCTTCTTGCTTATGTTTAAATGCATGCGTATGCAAAAAGAACACGTGGCTAAGTGCCTGCTTATTGTTTGGGTTTTTTATTGCGGCTTAATTGGATATGCATGTTTGTGTATTTAACGGGGTTTTGATTATGGCTTAAGTGGATGCGCAATATCCTGAAATGTTTATTTACTTAAAACTAGGAATCGATACGGCGGACCACTGCGGCCGATCTTTTGTATAAGTGTATAAGTGGATTATGAGGAAGGCATAATTACGTTACTATATACATATGTACACATTTTAAAATTCCAAAAACAATTGAATTAATTATGCGCACATTAAAAAATTTTAAAAAAATTAAAGGTTTATTCAAAACTTTATTGCTTCAAACTATGGTAATTAATCTGTTTCACTGTTCTCAAAGATTTTTGCGCGTCTGCGTTTTGGGGGAGCAATAGCTTCATCAGAAGATATTTCTTTAACATAGTTTTCGTTATTGGATAAGAAAGTAGTTGTGGGATCTTGTGGTTCTTCTACTGGTTTTATAATTGCAAAATCTGTTACCAGATTTTATAATTACCATATGTATTTTCCCCTTCGCGTTATATAAGCCAAGATTTCGGGTTGTACTGAAACCTAATTTTTCCCAAATCGCTTTATAACGAAAACGCGTTGTATAAGTCCGCGTTATACAAGGTATACCTGTACTTGTAAATATGTTAATTTGTTACGCTGCATTGGGTTGTTCTTGAGCTTCCTGAACTTTATTGCTTGGAATAGATGTTCCTTCCATTTCAGGGTAAGCTTTAACTTTTTGCTGGATTTGTAAGGATGCATCAGATTGGTAGTATTTTGCGCATTCATTTGAGGGTACTCGTGAGAGGGAGCGTTGTTTGCTCCAGATGATGAGGTTCCAAAGGTTAGATAAGGAGATGATCCGGATAAAAACCCTTATGTACTGGCACATGATCTCGACATAACGACGTTGTGATGGCGCAATTCCGTGAAGTAAAACAAAGTTGCTGTTGGCCAAGAAATCACAATATAAGACAAGGTTGGTGGTGCAGGTTCGGTGTTCTTTATTCCAATAGGATGATGATTGGCAAATTTTTTGGTAATACAAGTCATCCGCCGGTAGGGGCGGAGCAGGAAAAATACCGACAATCGATAAAGGCCAGGATCGATAAAGATACTATGAATATTATATTGGAGAAAAATTGGAACAGCTGTTAGTGTAACAATTAGATCTACCTAAACATTCCGCCCCGTTGGGAGCACGCTCACGCTTCTTATTTGGATGAGCGGTGAGAGCGATACCAAAGGAACGACAAGTGTAGCGACCCTTGGCTGGTTATCCGTCGGCGTTTGCCGTGGGGTCCTCTTCTTCGCCTGGGTAAACTTAAGTTACCTTTCCAAAGCGCCATTTATTTGGTGAAATACTGTCGTCTTTAATGACAACCATATCATTTGGATGCATGTTTCTCTCGGGAGACCGCCATTAATTCCGTTGCGCAGCTTCTTCCAGTATTTGTGCTTCCAGCGCAAGCAGAAATGCTGATTCTGAGTCTTAAGACGCTGCCATCTATTAATGATTGAGGCTGCATCTTAGGCTTATCTCAGGATCAGCAACACCGAGTAGTGGGCCGCCAAATGGGGAAATGACCTGGCGTCAGTGCCAACAGGTCAGTAGAGTTCTCGGTTAGAAAAGAAAGAAGTCTTTAATTTAAACAGGCTTCGATCTTGGATAGGAGAGTTAAAAGCTCTTCGAAAGTGTAATTGTAGGAAGAAGTAGCCTTGTACAAAAAAGTTTTAAATCTCTTAACCCATATGTGAAGACCCGGGGGGATTAAAACGCTAGGTGATCTTATGGTAGTTATAAGTAGTGACCACAGTGGACCTGGTCGCCTTCAAGAAGTCTGGGGTTATTACATTGGAGGCCCCCACTTGACTTAAGCGGGGCAGCCGCGTCGCGACACAAAACTAGCGAAAGCTGAGAGGAATTTCTCGGTGGTCAAAGCGGAATTAGCTTTTAGATGGATAGCTCTAGTGCTGAAACATGCAAATACACATACATACCTGTTGGTAATAAGACACGCTCTGCCTGTGTAATTTCTAATCTCGAACAGTCTGGCAAAGTCGACACCTGTATGCGTAAAGTGCCGAGAGAACGTGGATCATTCAAATGGGAGGACGCTCATGAGCTGAGATTGAAGCCTTTTTTTATCGACTGCGCAGACGCGCCATGAGTTTATGATGGCTGTTAGCAAGTTTTTAACTTCGGCACCCAGAATTTGGATCGAATTTCCTGAGATTTCCTGAGTGAAGAGATCAAGAAGCCGTATGATGTTGGCACCGTCTAATGAATGATCGGATACCGTTCGCGGTGACTCAAGGACTCCTACGCCGTTACACGTCTACAAACTCTGAGGATTCCTTATGAGTCAATGAACGGAGTCAGTGTATCAAAGGACTAGACCGTAGAATCGGTCTCTTAAAAAGCAGGAAATTATATTCCGCCTGCATATATAATCGTTGCGTTAGCCGGATGAGGAGATCTTTCGCCTCTGACAGCTCATCTGCTCGAAGTTCGGATGGAATTTTAGTATGTGGCTTCTTGCATCGATTAAAAAAACGGTTTATGACTGCTGTTACTCGTACGGCTCTGTGGAAGCTGGAAAAGCGAGCGAGGAAGTTTGCTTGAATAAAGACAGCCAGAAGATATTGATTGGCTGGCCGCTTCTCCAAATTAGTATTGACCGTGTCAGATGACAATCCTCGGCCAGCAAGGTCGGCAGGATTCAACTACCTTGGATCTTGGAAACTCTATTAGCGAAGAATGGATGAAGGTTTTTTGAGCCATGCCAAAACAATCGTATTGTTCGTCCATAAATAGATGACGGGGGACTTTAAAAAGGATGGAATTAGTTTTTTTTTTCATTTTGTATTTGAAATCTGTCCGAATGGACAATCGTTAAATGTTTTGGGGGTGACATTGACTTAAGGGAGATACATGGAATGTATTTTTAAGGAGGTTGACTTAGGTGTCTATTGAGGTCAAGCGGGTGTTTTCTCTTCAGTCGTCTTTGGGTTTGGCTATTGTCTAGGAGGTTGATGGCCAGGTGGTTGGGGTGGTCCAGTCTATTTTTGTATCTTTTGCTGAGAAGGGTGATCTCCGCTGCCACCCAAGGAATACCAAGCTGTTTATAAATGATGGAGATTCGTGGTACGGATGGGCGTTAGAAATTGTTCTCATTTATTTATTCTGAAACCGCTGGATTCTGATGCGGTTAGAACAGCTTGCCGTGCCCCATAACAGTATCCCATAGGTCCAGATTGGCTTCAGGATTACTTTTTATATAAGTAGTTTGAGTTTTTCTTTGAGCTTGGACCTTCTCCCCAAGAGCCAGTGCGATTGCTTGAGTCGTAGGTCGGCCTGGTTGCGCTTGTTGATCAGGTGAGGGCGCCATGTGATTCCCCCTTGCGTAGTGCGAAGGTTGTGTGGGAGGATTTCTCCGCGTTGACCACGATGTTCCATCGTTTCAGCCATGGATCGAGAGCATCCGGTTATTACTGTTCCTGGGGATCTGTGGCGGAGGCTAGGAAGGCGGTATCATCGGCATATGTGGCTACGGTGATGTTCCGGGAGGGCGTGAGTGTGTAGTGTGTGTACAAGATGGGTCCAAGAACACTGTCTTGAGGTACTCCTGCTCTTATAGGCCTAGGCGTGCTGATTGATGACCCGCATCTCACTCGGAATTCTCTTCTCTCTGTGTACGACTTGAAGAAGGCGAAATGGGAACTTGGGAGGTGGGATTTAATTTTGAAAAGGATTCCAGGGTGCCAGACTCTGTCAAACGCCTGTTTGACATCCAGCATAACGGCGCAGCAGTACTTCTTCTTTTCGAGAGCCTTAATTATGCTCTCGACAATCCGGTGGCATTGCTCTGATGTTCCATGAAGGCGTCTGAAGCCAAACTGGTTATCAGGGATCAGTCCGGCCTCGTCCCATACTGGCAGTACTTTACGCAAAACTTCATGTATTTTAGAGAGGATCGCCAGCAAACTAATCGATTGGCTTCAGGTTTTCCAGGCTTGAGGAAGACAATTATTTCAGCACGCTTCCACACTTTCGGGAAGTACCCTAGACGAAGGCAGCTGTTAAAGACGTTAGGCAGCCTTTGCGAACAGATTAGGGGCAACATTTTCAGTGCAGTTGCATCGATTCGGTCAGGACCTGGTGACTTGCCATTTTTTAGGGAGGCAATCTCCTGCGCAATCTCCTCTGGTTCGACGGGATGTATTGGCGGGCCAGGAGCACTTAGGCTGTCTACGAACCTTATGGTGGCAGCAAACTCTTGGCCAGTGGATCTGTCGAAAGGTGAGAATGCATTATGTAGATGGTCAGCAAAGGCTTCTGCTCTTTCAACCTCAGACCGACACCAGGAACCGTCCACTTTGCGCACGGGTGATATCTTCTTAGCAGGTGTTTTTATGTGCCTCGTGACATTCCACAGATTGTGCTGCGGGTCTCCAGGTTCCAGCTCCTTGAGTTATCTATGGAAAGAGTCCTGCCGTAGGATGGATAGCTTGTCCTTCAGTTCTTTGGTGGCACGATTAAGTGCTGTCTTGTCCCTGGGGTTGCGCGAGGAAAACCAGACTCTTCTGAGTCGCCTTTTTTCGGCCACGAGGGCCGCGATTTCAGGAGACCTCAAATGCACGTCTCTTTCAGGTGTTCTCGGAGTAGTCGGAGGAGGTGGATTCGCAAACTCAGCAGCATTGTGCATCTCTTTGGTTAGTTTTTCAATGGCCGCATCTATGTTGCTTGGTGTGGAAAGAGGAGGATCTGGGTACAGGGAGAAAAGCATCCAGAACGTAAACTTGGGGGCATTTGTGTGTTTCCCGGTGAGTCTTCTAGGCGGGATTTTCCTGGGGATGGGGATGTTTAGGATCAAGTTTACTGCGCTGTGGTCCGATATCAGTTTATCATAGCTTGAGCATGTTATCTTAGAGTGTCTTATGCCCTTGTAGACGGCGAAGTCCAGAAGATCCGGCTGCTTTGAAGGGTCGGAAGGCCAGTGTGTGGGTTCTCCAGTGGAATGGCAGTCCAGACTCTTCCTCTGCAGGTACTAGTAAAGCTTAATGCCTTTGGGGTTGTTTGTGCGGGACCCCCACCAGGAGTGTTTGGCGTTAAAGTCTCCGGCTGCTTTAAAGCGAGGTCCAAGGGACTCGAAGAAGTCCTGAAGGTGGGTCTCGGTTATCGAGTGTCTGGGTGGAAAGTAAACCGCTCCAATGGTGATATCTCTCTGTGAGTTAGAAATCCTAGTCACGGCGCACTGAGCCCATTCCTCCTGAATCGCGGGAAGTTCTGTGTACTGAATGCCACTCCTGATGAGCATAGCTGCTCCTCCGCGTGCTCTGCCAGATGGATGGTTGGCATGTAACAGATCGTATCCGCTAATGTTAAAGTAGGATCTGGGACAAAGTTGGGATTCCGAAACTAGAAGAACATCAATATTGTCTGTTTTCATGAGGTGCTCTACTTCGGCTTTGCTCTCCTGCAAGCCGTTTGCGTTCCAAAAAACTATATTAACCCTTATTTGCATTACTTTCTGTTGAGGAAGAGAGCTATAAACTGCATCATCTGCGAGAACATCTGCAAGAACATCTGTGAGATCGACTTTTCCATCATCCTCTCAATCGTTCCTTCCATGCGGGCAAGCATCGTTTCAGGCTGGTTGGGTTGTGGGGCTTCGGGAGTGGTTTGAGGGGTTTGTTGGGGATTCCTTGGCTGTGTTGCTTGGTTTCCAAGAAGTACGTCCCTGTAACTCGTACCATTGATGATAGTTGGTATCTGGATGAGAGGTGGTTTGTTGTTACTCACAACAGGTCTGGCTTTAGGAGATTGCTGTGCCTTTGCCTTTTTGTAGGCAGGGCATCCTCTGAACGACGCAGGGTGATCAGCTTGGCACTGTAAACAGCATGGTTTCTCGTCATCTTTTTTGGTGCATGACCTGGAGTCGTGAGGACCACCACATTTCACGCAGCGATGTTCCAGAAAGCAGTAGCGTTGGGTGTGTCCGAACCCTTGGCATCTGAAACATTGTGGAACGTCGTCGAACTTCAGTGGGGGCTCTACGGGGACGACTGACCTGCAAATCCTCTTTATTTTGAAAACCTCTGTGTTGTTGCTCGCTGGTGGTTTTTGGATTTCCTGACAATGGAATTGTGCAGATCCCTCACAGTATGGCCGTATTGGCCGTGTGGAGTTCTTCTTTGATTTCAGTCTGGTCCGTTGTGTGGTGTAGTCCCTTGATGACCGCCCTGTACGCTCTCTCGTCCTTTGGTTGAATGGTGTGGTGCCTTTTATCATGTGCCACGAGCTGCTGGCGTAGGGTTGTGTAGGACTCCCTGTCTGGCATCATTTCGCGTACATTGTTGTTTCTCTCCGTTTTGTACGAGAAACTTCTTGGTACCCACGAGAGTCGTTATCATCGTGACAAGCGCGGTAATGTTGGTCACGTCCGGGTTGTAGATCGGGGGAGGCTTGAGGGTCTTCGGGATCGGGCTGGGTTTCTCTGCTGTTTTGGATGCCACTGCCTCTGCAGCAGGTTTGGGTTTGTCATGTTCGACGTCATCTTCTTTGCTTGAGAGGGGGCAAAGAAGTTGTTTGCCAGCTTCCTATGCAGAGCTGCGCCGGTGCTAGGCGTGACGTCTGCCTCGGGCTAACGCTTGATCTCCCCGGGCTCCGAGTAAGATGATCTCGAGCTTGAGTCGCTGCTCGAGCTGCACTTCCTTGCTTTGAGAGCCTTTCTGCAGGGCGTTATTTTTCCAAGCTTTGCGGTCCGCACGGGGCTTGCCAATCCATGCTGTAGGTTGTGGACGATTGAGTGGGGGGAGGGGGAACTAGGCACCGTTGGCCGGTGTGCCAACCACTCTTTGCTTCTGCTGAGAATTTGGTAGGCAGCAGATGACACTAACTCTGGAATGCGCGTTAGAGTTTGTAGCAGACCGTTAGGTTCGCAAGTTGAACCAATTAGACGCTATGTGACAGTTTCGGAATAGTGGGTGTTAAAGCACGATAAGAAACTTGCTGTCGATCCGCAGGTACGTCTGCACTCTTTGAGTGTTAGATCGCGTCTGTCTAAGATAGTGCCGGAATTCAATGATTAAAATACTGTTTTAACAGGCGCCACTCTGGTATTCGCTTTAAGGAAATAAGTGAAGGCATGGTTATTACATTCTACGCGAAGGTATACCGCTGCACCGTATGCGCTGAGATGAATCACAAAACCAATGGTACTGGATGGACGCCATTGGACAGAATTGTAATCTTAATTTTTGCAGCGAATGTTTATGCTAATATTTACAGAGTATGGTTTCTTATCGATATATACAGAGTATACCCGGCCTTCCTAACCTTCTTTACCTCATCTAAAACAGCTCGTGAACAACCTCTAGTTTGTTTTATGTTTTTAGAAAAGGGTGTACAAGTTTTTAATTAAACCAAGGTCTTTCTTGTGATATTTTGTGGGGCTCTAGTCTTTTTTTTTTAATGCATTTTTATTCTATTCCTTAACTTTTTCTATATGTTTGCTTTCTTTTTTACTGATTTTGCCTAAATCTTTTGAAACTGATCATAATTTTGATTTGTACTTTACTTGGGTGTTGTTCGATTGTCCTTTGTAATGTGTTATTTAAATTAAACCTGACCGATTTTACCACTGCACCCCAGTGTGCTCGTATACAGAGTGCGTTATGAAAGTAATGCGCATTTTCTAAGAAAAATATATTTGTTGATCCAATCAGTACAAATTATTAAAATTCTTCAAAATAGTCCCCTCCTGCGTCAATACACTTGCGGAGACGTGTATGCCACGCCTGGAAAGCACCCTGAAACTCCTCGACAGAAATGCCTTTCAGGAACCTTGTTACGCGAGCTTGGATGTTCTCCACCGACTCCCAGTGTTTTCCCTTTAGCTCTCTCTTCAGTAGGGGGAACAAAAAAAAGTCGCACGGAGCTAAGTCAGGGCTGTAAGGAGGCTAGGGTACAACTGAGATCTTCTTCTGGGTCAAGAAGTTGGTGACGATGAAGGCCGTGTGGCTGGGGGCGTTATCGTGGTGGAGCATGAAAACGTCTTTGATGTCTGGCCTGACGCGTACGACTCGGCGTTTCAGCCTCTTGAGTACCTCTTGGTAAAAGGCTCCGTTGACAGTTTGTCGCTTGCGGTACAAACTCAAAATGGACGATTCCTCGGACGTCAAAGAAGACAATCAGCATTGTTTTGATACGAGATTTGCTCATGCGCGCCTTCTTGGGTCTGGGAGAAAATTGTGTGTGCCACTCGGAGCTCTGTCGTTTGGATTCTGGATCGTACTCGAACATCCAGGATTCATCCCCAGTTACAGTAAAATTTAAAAAACCTGGATCATTTCTAATCGATTCCAACAACTCTTCACAGCGCAAAACTCGAACGTTTTCTGCTCCTCCGTCAACACCTTCGCACAAGCTTCGCACAGACCTTTCGCATTTGCAAATCCTCCGTCACTATTCCATGTACCGCAAATGTTGACAAGTTTAGGATGTCAGCGATTGCCCGGATGCTTAACCGACGGTCTGAACTCAAAGTTTCTCGCACACGGCGAACGTTTTCATCAATTCGTGCTGTTGTTGGACGTCCGGAACGTGGATCGTCGGTGACCTCCTCTCGACCCTCCTTGAAGGCCTTGTGCCACCTTCCACACTGAGATCTCGAAATGCACTCCTCCTTAAAGGCCTCTCGAAGCATTTGATAAGTTTCCGATGCATTTTGGCCAAGTCACACACAAAACTTTATGGCGTACCGCTGTTCCAGCGAACGCTCCATCGCACCGTGACACAACAGAAAAAATGACTTCGCTCTACGACACGTCCTACCTCTTCTGTTGCTCAGAGCGAACTGAGACCGAGCGCGTTGGAAAGGAGAGACTCCGCCCCAAATTTTCAGACAGGTCCGAGCGTGCTACGACAGGTAATTACGTGAGAATGAAACCATGCGCATTACTTTCATAACGCACCCTGTATATGACGTTAAAATATGGTGGTGCTTCGAGTAGGCTATTTTTTAATAGCTCAAAATATTCTAATTCTATTTGCCCACATCCAAATTTCCTTTTTTTCATACAACGGTTTCGCTTTTGTTAATAAATCTTTTAAAAAATCGCCTAAAGGAAGAATATAATCTTATAAAACCTTGCTCGTCACACGCCTTTTGTGGTATCGGAAAATCTTTATCTACATTAAGCCTTGGAACCAAATTACCAGACTAAAATTAAAGTGCCTGAAACTAAGTATCCAAAAGTATTCGCATTTGTCTAGCCCCAATTCCAACTTATTTTCTACCAATCGTTGTAATATTTCTTTTCATATTTCGATAGATAGTGAAAGCTATCATTTCTTGCTATCAACATGTCGTTTATATGGACCAAAAATTTATTTGCTTTGATGAAATCATTCAGTATTTTGTTTATGAATATTTGAAATACTTCTGAAGCATTTCGTATGTAGGCCCCATTGGCGTCGTGAATTTTTTTTTTTTATACCCTTGCAAAGGGTATTATAATTTTGTCCAGAAATGTGTAACGCATTAAAGGAACCATCTCCGACCCCACAAAGTATTCTTGATCAGCATCAACAGCCGAGTCGATATAGCCATGACAGTCTGTCCGTCTGTTTCTATGCAAAAAATAGACAGTAGTTTTAAATTTTTACCAGATCATTATTTTTGTTGCACGCAGATCAAGTTTAAAAATCGGTCGGTTCGTACCACTATATCATATAGCTGCCATACAAACGATCAATCAGATCTGCTCTATACTGAAAATGGCGGATCTAGAGAGGACAACTCGATAAAATCAATAGTGTTGTATTCTGGCACACATGAAGGACCAATAATTTTGAAAAGACTTCTGATTTTTACATAAGTACTTATTGCAATTTTGTAAAGATCTGCAAGGGTATACCATCTTTGGCAAGCCGAAGATAACTTTTCTCGCTTGTTTTTTAATAACTTTTCAGTATTTATTTGATCTTCTTGGGAGTTATGAGACTAACAATGAGTTTTCAAATTTTAATTTTAAACAATATTCAACGGTCTTTTTAAATGTGGTGGAAAAAAGGGACTTATTTTTTTTTAACTTTGCTGTATTTATTGGATCTTCTCAGGATTATGAGTCTAACAATAAGTTTTCTAATCTTAATTTGAAGCGATATTCAAGAGCCTTTTTATCTGTGACTTGGAAAAAAGGACTTGATGTTCAGCACTGGGTCGAAACGTCGTTGCGGGGAAGTCGGGATCGGTCGCAAACCCGTGTTAAACTTCTTACAAGGTGGTTAGGGTGTGAAGTTAATTTGCTCATGTACTTTTGTACATAAAAAGATAACGAAACTCCCGCTGAACATGAGATTCATCGACCTCAAAAAGACGAGAGTGACAACCTCGTAAAAAACATCTATGCTGTCTGCAGACATAAAGTTAGCTGGGAGAAGCGGCGTAAACAGACCGAGCCCGTCAAATGTCTCAGGTGCCAGGAATATGGGCACACCGAGGTATACTGCACCCGGCATCACATATGCAGGCAGTACGGTAAGAACCATCCAACTTCTGAATGCAATCTCGGACCGGACGATCCTAAATGCTGCTATCACTGTGGCAACTCTCACGCAGCCAACTTTAAAGGTTGCAAAAAATATCTTGAAATCAATTTTAAAAATAAGCAGCATCAGAAGATAATTCCATCTCCTTTACCAAGTACTACCCCTACTTTTGGTAAGGAAACTTACGCGAGCGTAGCAAGCATTAATAAAACGGTTCATCAAATCGGTCAGCTCAGTATACCACCAGTTTAAAACCTGCGGCAGGGTTTTGTCTTCTGCTCTAGCAGACGAGGGCATTGACATTGCTGTTACAGGCGAAGCTACCTGCTACCTCTACCGTTTGAGCGCCACTCCCAGCGCCATGAACTTTGGCTTCAAAGGGCTTCAGACAGCAACAAATCCAAGTAAGAGCCCTCACTGAGCTTTCATCTGACCATCTGCCTCTCCCCTTTGAACTGGGCGAGGAGGCCCAATCCTTTCAGGTAACACTGCCCCTAGAACAATGCCCCCGCATGCAAACGTTGCTATATTTAAAAGACACATCGAGGATAACGTCGTGCTTAATTCACCTATCAACACTAGCGACGAGCTGGATGCTTATGTCAACTGCTTCACTTCTTTTGTCATTGAGGCTGGACGACGGGCTACTTCATCACCGCGTTAAGTAAGCCCCAAAACTGTTAAAAGACCAATACTAAATCCTGAGGCAAGAGCTCTTCTGAACCTCAAAAGACACCTTAGGAGGCGTTTATTAGCAACAGGTGATTCTGCAACTAAGCAGTCCCTCTCAAGTGTCACAAGCAGACTCGGTTGGATGCTTGCCAAAAACCGGCAGGAAAACGTCAACAGCCCACTCGAGAGAGTTGGCCCTGACAACAGCAGTGACTTCTCAGTGTGGAAGGTAACGAGACGAATAAAGAGGCAGCCGTTTTGCCAATCGCCCGTTTTGGGACACTGTGGCCTATGGATCAAAATGGATTGTGACAAAGCGAACGCATTTGCTGAGCATTTGTTGTCCACCTTCACCCCCTTCATTTGACGGAGGACTACCACCGAGAAGAAGTCGCAAGCTTTTTTGATGTGCCTACTAAACCAGCCTACCTCATAAGCGATCACTCTGCAGTTAGAGGGCCTCAAACTGAAGAAGACACCTGAACCCGATGGTATTGACAATTACGCAGCCAAATACCTTCCACACCAAGAAGTTACGACACTAGTAAAAATTTATAATGCCATGCTAAGATGAGGCATTCCCTTTGCAATGGAAGCGTGCGAGGATTGTTATGATACTCAAATAGACTCGTACCGCCCAATAAATTTACTTCCAACCCCCCAAAGGTCTTTGAACGAATTCTGTAGAAGCGATTGATGGATCTGCGGTAGGTATCAGGCTGCATACCCCAAGTCCAAGATCTGCACAGTGATAGTCTTCTTCGATGACAAGCAAGCCTTTGATAAGGTATGGCACGAGCGACTCCTATATAAAATTAAGGATTTTCTTCCAGCACCCCACTATTCAATCCTGGGATCCTTCATCATAGATCGGGCCTTTGAGGTGTCAGTGAGGGACTCTCGATCGAGAATGCTGACCGTGTACGTAGGTGTTCCACAAGGAAGTGTACTCGGACCCTTTTTGTACACCATACACAGCAGATATGCCAGTTCCTTCCCGCAGTGCTCCCTGTGCCGAGGTACTGGCGAGGATCTGTGGGATCCATTTTTTAATTTGAATGTAGCGATCCTACCCAGTATGCATAATTTTTGCTCTTCCGCGGGTTCCGAATACACATAAGAAATGATCGTTGTTTCGTATCGATGAGAGATGACGTTTGTCTTGCTCTTGTCGACGTTGAGCGTGAATGTTGTTTTGACTCATTTGAAAAGTTCGGGGCTTAATTTTTTTGTTTGTTAATTTTGTTTGAAATAGTTGCTCAAAAGCCGGAAGTTTGCATAACTATTTTAATAAGCGATTATACATCGCATTGAGCGTCTTTTTGCTACATTTTTGTGGTAAATTGTTGGTAATTATACTTTTCACTTGTAGTATTTTGTATATTTTCGGAGCACAGAAAACAAACTCGATGCGCGATTACGCGTTCTGTAACGCGTAATGTTGCTGACCGCGACATAACTTTTTCGACATAAACGCAATAGGCTTTTCTGCGTTTTCATCTGATAGCTGCACTAATGCGGCCTCAATTCCGAAGTAACTTGTAAGACAATAAAGAAAGAACTTCTTGCGAAACAAGACATGACTGTGGTGACCGTTTGTTTGACTGAGAATTGCTTGTGTTACAGTTTGATCTTTTCGTTCTTTGTCTGTTCTCTCAACCACAGCTTCGCCTTGCTCTGGCTAGCGACCGCGGCTGAGGTGGTAACTCCACCCATATTTTATACTGGAGGTTCTGCTTGTCTTATTGGATTTGTCCGCCCTGCTATTGCTCTGATTTTGGCTAAGTTTCTGCTTGTCATACCGCGCATAGCTGATGTAGAGTGAGACATAGCTGACGGGGATCTCGATGGAGAATAATTGTCTACCACAACTCAAAGCTCTCTCAAAGTTGGGTGTTCTCCATAACCCTTACACAAAGGCTGGGTAATTCAGAGAGGCATGTGGAGGTGCGTTACTTTCAGGAATTTTGAAAATTTAATATACGTAATTAAATAACTATAAATTTTTCCTTGGTTTGACATATATTGGCAACACAAGTTGCCAAATAAATTTATTAAAACCATATCAAGATGGTGGGAGTTACGTAGATCCTAAAGCTCTCTGAAAGTTTTTGTTCGGCACGCAAGCCCTTGCAGCACTTAGGCGGGTTCCAGACAAAAGTAACCTAAATTAAACTTAGACCTTTAATCATAAAAACGATCCTTCTATTCAAATGTTTCAAATGTACCATCACACCAAATAATCGAGTACTGGCATTTGTGCTTAGCCGAATGC
>JAWNPU010000036.1:0-85611 GCA_035047325.1 Drosophila vallismaia | reverse complement strand
AGTACAAACAGTACAAACAGTACAAACAGTACAAACACTACAAACAGTACAAACAGTACAAACAGTAAAAACAGTACAAACAGTACAAACAGTACAAACAGTACAAACAGTACAAGCAGTACAAACAGTACAAACAGTACAAACAGTACAAACAGTACAAACAGTACAAACAGTACAAACAGTACAAACAGTACAAACAGTACAAACAGTACAAACAGTACAAACAGTACAAACAGTACAAACAGTACAAACAGTACAAACAGTACAAACAGTACAAACAGTACCAACAGTACAAACAGTACAAACAGTACAAGCAGTACAAACAGTACAAACAGTACAAACAGTACAAACAGTACAAACAGTACAAACAGTACAAACAGTACAAACAGTACAAACAGTACAAACAGTACAAGCAGTACAAACAGTACAAACAGTACAAACAGTACAAACAGTACAAACAGTACAAACAGTACAAACAGTACAAACAGTACAAACAGTACAAACAGTACAAACAGTACAAACAACAGTACAAACAGTACAAACAACAGTACAAACAGTACAAACAGTACAAACAGTACAAACAGTACAAACAGTACAAACAGTACAATCAGTACAAACAGTACAAACAGTACAAGCAGTACAAACAGTACAAACAGTACAAACAGTACAAACAGTACAAACAGTACAAACAGTACAAACAGTACAAACAATACAAACAGTACAAACAGTACAAACAGTACAAACAGTACAAACAGTACAAACAGTACAAACAGTACAAACAGTACAAACAGTACAAACAATACAAACAGTACAAACAGTACAAACAGTACAAGCAGTACAAACAGTACAACAGTACAAACAGTACAAACAGTACAAACAGTACAAACAGTACAAACAGTACAAACAGTACAAACAGTACAAACAGTACAAACAGTACAAACAGTACAAACAGTACAAACAGTACAAACAGTACAAACAGTACAAACAGTACAAACAGTACAAACAGTACAAACAGTACAAACAGTACAAACAGTACAAACAGTACAAACAGTACAAACAGTACAAACAGTACAAACAGTACAAACAGTACAAACAGTACAAACAGTACAAACAATACAAACAGTACAAACAGTACAAACAGTACAAACAGTACAAACAGTACAAACAGTACAAACAGTACAAACAGTACAAGCAGTACAAACAGTACAAACAGTACAAACAGTACAAACAGTACAAACAGTACAAACAGTACAAACAGTACAAACAGTACAAACAGTACAAACAGTACAAACAGTACAAACAGTACAAACAGTACAAACAGTACAAACAGTACAAACAGTACAAACAGTACAAACAGTACAAACAGTACAAACAGTACAAACAGTACAAACAGTACAAACAGTACAAACAGTACAAACAGTACAAACAGTACAAACAGTACAAACAGTACAAACAGTACAAACACACAGTACAAACAGTACAAACAACAGTACAAACAGTACAAACAGTACAAACAGTACAAACAGTACAAACAGTACAAACAGTACAATCAGTACAAACAGTACAAACAGTACAAACAGTACAAACAGTACAAACAGTACAAACAGTACAAACAGTACAAACAGTACAAACAGTACAAACAGTACAAACAATACAAACAGTACAAACAGTACAAACAGTACAAACAGTACAAACAGTACAAACAGTACAAACAGTACAAACAGTACAAACAGTACAAACAGTACAAACAGTACAAACAGTACAAACAGTACAAACAGTACAAACAGTACAAACAGTACAAACAGTACAAACAGTACAAACAGTACAAACAGTACAAACAGTACAAACAGTACAAACAGTACAAACAGTACAAACAGTACAAACAGTACAAACAGTACAAACAGTACAAACAGTACAAACAGTACAAACAGTACAAACAGTACAAACAGTACAAACAGTACAAACAGTACAAACAGTACAAACAGTACAAACAGTACAAACAGTACAAACAGTACAAACAGTACAAACAGTACAAACAGTACAAACAGTACAAACAGTACAAACAGTACAAACAGTACAAACAGTACAAACAGTACAAACAGTACAAACAGTACAAACAGACAATAGCACAAACAGTACAAACAGTACAAACAGTACAAACAGTACAAACAGTACAAACAGTACAAACAGTACAAACAGTACAAACAGTACAAACAGTACAAACAGTACAAACAGTACAAACAGTACAAACAGTACAAACAGTACAAACAGTACAAACAGTACAAACAGTACAAACAGTACAAACAGTACAAACAGTACAAACAGTACAAACAGTACAAACAGTACAAACAGTACAAACAGTACAAACAGTACAAACAGTACAAACAGTACAAACAGTACAAACAGTACAAACAGTACAAACAGTACAAACAGTACAAACAGTACAAACAGTACAAACAGTACAAACAGTACAAACAGTACAAACAGTACAAACAGTACAAACAGTACAAACAGTACAAACAGTACAAACAGTACAAACAGTACAAACAGTACAAACAGTACAAACAGTACAAACAGTACAAACAGTACAAACAGTACAAACAGTACAAACAGTACAAACAGTACAAACAGTACAAACAGTACAAACAGTACAAACAGTACAAACAGTACAAACAGTACAAACAGTACAAACAGTACAAACAGTACAAACAGTACAAACAGTACAAACAGTACAAACAGTACAAACAGTACAAACAGTACAAACAGTACAAACAGTACAAACAGTACAAACAGTACAAACAGTACAAACAGTACAAACAGTACAAACAGTACAAACAGTACAAACAGTACAAACAGTACAAACAGTACAAACAGTACAAACAGTACAAACACTACAAACAGTACAAACAGTACAAACAGTACAAACAGTACAATCAGTACAAACAGTACAAACAGTACAAACAGTACAAACAGTACAAACAGTACAAACAGTACAAACAGTACAAACAGTACAAACAGTACAAACAGTACAAACAGTACAAACAGTACAAACAGTACAAACAGTACAAACAGTACAAACAGTACAAACAGTACAAACAGTACAAACAGTACAAACAGTACAAACAGTACAAACAGTACAAACAGTACAAACAGTACAAACAGTACAAACAGTACAAACAGTACAAACAGTACAAACAGTACAAACAGTACAAACAGTACAAACAGTACAAACAGTACAAACAGTACAAACAGTACAAACAGTACAACAGTACAAACAGTACAAACAGTACAAACAGTACAAACAGTACAAACAGTACAAACAGTACAAACAGTACAAACAGTACAAACAGTACAAACAGTACAAACAGTACAAACAGTACAAACAGTACAAACAGTACAAACAGTACAAACAGTACAAACAGTACAAACAGTACAAACAGTACAAACAGTACAAACAGTACAAACAGTACAAACAGTACAAACAGTACAAACAGTACAAACAGTACAAACAGTACAAACAGTACAAACAGTACAAACAGTACAAACAGTACAAACAGTACAAACAGTACAAACAGTACAAAACAGTACAAACAGTACAAACAGTACAAACAGTACAAACAGTACAAACAGTACAAACAGTACAAACAGTACAAACAGTACAAACAGTACAAACAGTACAAACAGTACAAACAGTACAAACAGTACAAACAGTACAAACAGTACAAACAGTACAAACAGTACAAACAGTACAAACAGTACAAACAGTACAAACAGTACAAACAGTACAAACAGTACAAACAGTACAAACAGTACAAACAGTACAAACAGTACAAACAGTACAAACAGTACAAACAGTACAAACAGTACAAACAGTACAAACAGTACAAACAGTACAAACAGTACAAACAGTACAAACAGTACAAACAGTACAAACAGTACAAACAGTACAAACAGTACAAACAGTACAAACAGTACAAACAGTACAAACAGTACAAACAGTACAAACAGTACAAACAGTACAAACAGTACAAACAGTACAAACAGTACAAACAGTACAAACAGTACAAACAGTACAAACAGTACAAACAGTACAAACAGTACAAACAGTACAAACAGTACAAACAGTACAAACAGTACAAACAGTACAAACAGTACAAACAGTACAAACAGTACAAACAGTACAAACAGTACAAACAGTACAAACAGTACAAACAGTACAAACAGTACAAACAGTACAAACAGTACAAACAGTACAAACAGTACAAACACTACAAACACTACAAACAGTACAAACAGTACAAACAATACAAACAGTACAAACAGTACAAACAGTACAAACAGTACAAACAGTACAAACAGTACAAACAGTACAAACAGTACAAACAGTACAAACAGTACAAACAGTACAAACAGTACAAACAGTACAAACAGTACAAACAGTACAAACAGTACAAACAGTACAAACAGTACAAACAGTACAAACAGTACAAACAGTACAAACAGTACAAACAGTACAAACAGTACAAACAGTACAAACAGTACAAACAGTACAAACAGTACAAACAGTACAAACAGTACAAACAGTACAAACAGTACAAACAGTACAAACAGTACAAACAGTACAAACAGTACAAACAGTACAAACAGTACAAACAGTACAAACAGTACAAACAGTACAAACAGTACAAACAGTACAAACAGTACAAACAGTACAAACAGTACAAACAGTACAAACAGTACAAACAGTACAAACAGTACAAACAGTACAAACAGTACAAACAGTACAAACAGTACAAACAGTACAAACAGTACAAACAGTACAAACAGTACAAACAGTACAAACAGTACAAACAGTACAAACAGTACAAACAGTACAAACAGTACAAACAGTACAAACAGTACAAACAGTACAAACAGTACAAACAGTACAAACAGTACAAACAGTACAAACAGTACAAACAGTACAAACAGTACAAACAGTACAAACAGTACAAACAGTACAAACAGTACAAACAGTACAAACAGTACAAACAGTACAAACAGTACAAGCAGTACAAACAGTACAAACAGTACAAACAGTACAAACAGTACAAACAGTACAAACAATACAAACAGTACAAACAGTACAAACAGTACAAACAGTACAAACAGTACAAACAGTACAAACAGTACAAACAATACAAACAGTACAAACAGTACAAACAATACAAACAGTACAAACAGTACAAACAGTACAAACAGTACAAACAGTACAAACAGTACAAACAGTACAAACAGTACAAACAGTACAAACAGTACAAACAGTACAAACAGTACAAACAGTACAAACAGTACAAACAGTACAAACAGTACAAACAGTACAAACAGTACAAACAGTACAAACAGTACAAACAGTACAAACAGTACAAACAGTACAAACAGTACAAACAGTACAAACAGTACAAACAGTACAAACAGTACAAACAGTACAAACAGTACAAACAGTACAAACAGTACAAACAGTACAAACAGTACAAACAGTACAAACAGTACAAACAGTACAAACAGTACAAACAGTACAAACAGTACAAACAGTACAAACAGTACAAACAGTACAAACAGGTACAAACAGTACAAACAGTACAAACAGTACAAACAGTACAACAACAGTACAAACAGTACAACAAACAGTACAAACAGTACAAACAGTACAAACAGTACAAACAGTACAAACAGTACAAACAGTACAAACAGTACAAACAGTACAAACAGTACAAACAGTACAAACAGTACAAACAGTACAAACAGTACAAACAGTACAAACAGTACAAACAGTACAAACAGTACAAACAGTACAAACAGTACAAACAGTACAAACAGTACAAACAGTACAAACAGTACAAACAGTACAAACAGTACAAACAGTACAAACAGTACAAACAGTACAAACAGTACAAACAGTACAAACAGTACAAACAGTACAAACAGTACAAACAGTACAAACAGTACAAACAGTACAAACAGTACAAACAGTACAAACAGTACAAACAGTACAAACAGTACAAACAGTACAAACAGTACAAACAGTACAAACAGTACAAACAGTACAAACAGTACAAACAGTACAAACAGTACAAACAGTACAAACAGTACAAATAGTACAAACAGTACAAACAGTACAAGCAGTACAAACAGTACAAACACCACAAACAGTACAAACAGTACAAACAGTACAAACAGTACAAACAGTCCAAACAGTACAAACAGTACAAACAGTACAAACAGTACAAACAGTACAAACAGTACAAACAGTACAAACAGTACAAACAGTACAAACAGTACAAACAGTACAAACAGTACAAACAGTACAAACAGTACAAACAGTACAAACAGTACAAACAGTACAAACAGTACAAACAGTACAAACAGTACAAACAGTACAAACAGTACAAACAGTACAAACAGTACAAACAGTACAAACAGTACAAACAGTACAAACAGTACAAACAGTACAAACAGTACAAACAGTACAAACAGTACAAACAGTACAAACAGTACAAACAGTACAAACAGTACAAACAGTACAAACAGTACAAACAGTACAAACAGTACAAACAGTACAAACAGTACAAACAGTACAAACAGTACAAACAGTACAAACAGTACAAACAGTACAAACAGTACAAACAGTACAAACAGTACAAACAGTACAAACAGTACAAACAGTACAAACAGTACAAACAGTACAAACAGTACAAACAGTACAAACAGTACAAACAGTACAAACAGTACAAACAGTACAAACAGTACAAACAGTACAAACAGTACAAACAGTACAAACAGTACAAACAGTACAAACAGTACAAACAGTACAAACAGTACAAACAGTACAAACAGTACAAACAGTACAAACAGTACAAACAGTACAAACAGTACAAACAGTACAAACAGTACAAACAGTACAAACAGTACAAACAGTACAAACAGTACAAACAGTACAAACAGTACAAACAGTACAAACAGTACAAACAGTACAAACAGTACAAACAGTACAAACAGTACAAACAGTACAAACAGTACAAACAGTACAAACAGTACAAACAGTACAAACAGTACAAACAGTACAAACAGTACAAACAGTACAAACAGTACAAACAGTACAAACAGTACAAACAGTACAAACAGTACAAACAGTACAAACAGTACAAACAGTACAAACAGTACAAACAGTACAAACAGTACAAACAGTACAAACAGTACAAACAGTACAAACAGTACAAACAGTACAAACAGTACAAACAGTACAAACAGTACAAACAGTACAAACAGTACAAACAGTACAAACAGTACAAACAGTACAAACAGTACAAACAGTACAAACAGTACAAACAGTACAAACAGCACAAACAGTACAAACAGTACAAACAGTACAAACAGCACAAACAGTACAAACAGTACAAACAGTACAAACAGTACAAACAGTACAAACAGTACAAACAGTACAAACAGTACAAACAGTACAAACACCACAAACAGTACAAACAGTACAAACAGTACAAACAGTACAAACAGTACAAACAGTACAAACAGTACAAACAGTACAAACAGTACAAACAGCACAAACAGTACAAACAGTACAAACAGTACAAACAGTACAAACAGTACAAACAGTACAAACAGTACAAACAGTACAAACAGTACAAACAGTACAAATAGTACAAACAGTACAAACAGTACAAACAGTACAAACAGTACAAACAGTACAAACAGTACAAACAGTACAAACAGTACAAACAGTACAAACAGTACAAACAGTACAAACAGTACAAACAGTACAAACAGTACAAACAGTACAAACAGTACAAACAGTACAAACAGTACAAACAGTACAAACAGTACAAACAGTACAAACAGTACAAACAGTACAAACAGTACAAACAGTACAAACAGTACAAACAGTACAAACAGTACAAGCAGTACAAACAGTACAAACAGTACAAAGAGTACAAACAGTACAAACAGTACAACAGTACAAACAGTACAAACACCACAAACAGTACAAACAGTCCAAACAGTACAAACAGTACAAACAGTACAAACAATACAAACAGTACAAACAGTACAAACAGTACAAACAGTACAAACAGTACAAACAGTACAAACAGTACAAACAGTACAAACAGTACAAACAGTACAAACAGTACAAACAGTACAAACAGTACAAACAGTACAAACAGTACAAACAGTACAAACAGTACAAACAGTACAAACAGTACAAACAGTACAAACAGTACAAACAGTACAAACAGTACAAACAGTACAAACAGTACAAACAGTACAAACAGTACAAACAGTACAAACAGTACAAACAGTACAAACAGTACAAACAGTACAAACAGTACAAACAGTACAAACAGTACAAACAGTACAAACAGTACAAACAGTACAAACAGTACAAACAGTACAAACAGTACAAACAGTACAAACAGTACAAACAGTACAAACAGTACAAACAGTACAAACAGTACAAACAGTACAAACAGTACAAACAGTACAAACAGTACAAACAGTACAAACAGTACAAACAGTACAAACAGTACAAACAGTACAAACAGTACAAACAGTACAAACAGTACAAACAGTACAAACAGTACAAACAGTACAAACAGTACAAACAGTACAAACAGTACAAACAGTACAAACAGTACAAACAGTACAAATAGTACAAACAGTACAAACAGTACAAACAGTACAAACAGTACAAACAGTACAAACAGTACAAACAGTACAAACAGTACAAACAGTACAAACAGTACAAACAGTACAAACAGTACAAACAGTACAAACAGTACAAACAGTACAAACAGTACAAACAGTACAAACAGTACAAACAGTACAAACAGTACAAACAGTACAAACAGTACAAACAGTACAAACAGTACAAACAGTACAAACAGTACAAACAGTACAAACAGTACAAACAGTACAAACAGTACAAACAGTACAAACAGTACAAACAGTACAAACAGTACAAACAGTACAAACAGTACAAACAGTACAAACAGTACAAACAGTACAAACAGTACAAACAGTACAAACAGTACAAACAGTACAAACAGTACAAACAGTACAAACAGTACAAACAGTACAAACAGTACAAACAGTACAAACAGTACAAACAGCACAAACAGTACAAACAGTACAAACAGTACAAACAGCACAAACAGTACAAACAGTACAAACAGTACAAACAGTACAAACAGTACAAACAGTACAAGCAGTACAAACAGTACAAACAGTACAAACACCACAAACAGTACAAACAGTACAAACAATACAAACAGTACAAACAGTACAAACAGTACAAACAGTACAAACAGTACAAACAGTACAAGCAGTACAAACAGTACAAACAGTACAAACAGTACAAACAGTACAAACAGTACAAACAGTACAAGCAGTACAAACAGTACAAACAGTACAAACAGTACAAACAGTACAAACAGTACAAACAGTACAAACAGTACAAACAGTACAAACAGTACAAACAGTACAAACAATACAAACAGTACAAACAGTACAAACAGTACAAACAGTACAAACAGTACAAACAGTACAAACAGTACAAACAGTACAAACAGTACAAACAGTACAAACAGTACAAACAGTACAAACAGTACAAACAGTACAAACAGTACAAACAGTACAAACAGTACAAACAGTACAAACAGTACAAACAGTACAAACAGTACAAACAGTACAAACAGTACAAACAGTACAAACAGTACAAACAGTACAAACAGTACAAACAGTACAAACAGTACAAACAGTACAAACAGTACAAACAGTACAAACAGTACAAACAGTACAAACAGTACAAACAGTACAAACAGTACAAACAGTACAAGCAGTACAAACAGTACAAACAGTCCAAACAATACAATCAGTACAATCAGTACAAACAATACAAACAGTACAAACAGTACAAACAGTACAAACAGTACAAACAGTACAAACAGTACAAACAGTACAAACAATACAAACAGTACAAACAGTACAAACAATACAAACAGTACAAACAGTACAAACAGTACAAACAGTACAAACAGTACAAACAGTACAAACAGTACAAACAGTACAACAGTACAAACAGTACAAACAGTACAAACAGTACAAACAGTACAAACAGTACAAACAGTACAAACAGTACAAACAGTACAAACAGTACAAACAGTACAAACAGTACAAACAGTACAAACAGTACAAACAGTACAAACAGTACAAACAGTACAAACAGTACAAACAGTACAAACAGTACAAACAGTACAAACAGTAAAAACAGTACAAACAGTACAAACAGTACAAACAGTACAAACAGTACAAACAGTACAAACAGTACAAACAGTACAAACAGTACAAACAGTACAAACAGTACAAACAGTACAAACAGTACAAACAGTACAAACAGTACAAACAGTACAAACAGTACAAACAGTACAAACAGTACAAACAGTACAAACAGTACAAACAGTACAAACAGTACAAACAGTACAAACAGTACAAACAGTACAAACAGTACAAACAGCACAAACAGTACAAACAGTACAAACAGTACAAACAGTCCAAACAGTACAAGCTGTACAAACCGTACAAACAGTACAAACAGTACAAGCAGTACAAACAGTACAAACAATCCAAACAATACAATCAGTACAATCAGTACAAACAATACAAACAGTACAATCAGTACAAACAGTACAAACAGTACAAACAGTACAAACAGTACAAACAGTACAAACAGTACAAACAGTACAAACAATACAAACAGTACAAACAGTACAAACAATACAAACAGTACAAACAGTACAAAACAGTACAAACAGTACAAACAGTACAAACAGTACAAACAGTACAAACAGTACAAACAGTACAAACAGTACACACAGTACAAACAGTACAAACAGTACAAACAGTACAAACAGTACAAACAGTACAAACAGTACAAACAGTACAAACAGTACAAACAGTACAAACAGTACAAACAGTACAAACAGTACAAACAGTACAAACAGTACAAACAGTACAAACAGTACAAACAGTACAAACAGTACAAACAGTACAAACAGTACAAACAGTACAAACAGTACAAACAGTACAAACAGTACAAACAGTACAAACAGTACAAACAGTACAAACAGTACAAACAGTACAAACAGTACAAACAGTACAAACAGTACAAACAGTACAAACAGTACAAACAGTACAAACAGTACAAACAGTACAAACAGTACAAACAGTACAAACAGTACAAACAGTACAAACAGTACAAACAGTACAAACAGTACAAACAGTACAAACAGTACAAACAGTACAAACAGTACAAACAGTACAAACAGTACAAACAGTACAAACAGTACAAACAGTACAAACAGTACAAACAGTACAAACAGTACAAACAGTACAAACAGTACAAACAGTACAAACAGTACAAACAGTACAAACAGTACAAACAGTACAAACAGTACAAACAGTACAAACAGTACAAACAGTACAAACAGTACAAACAGTACAAACAGTACAAACAGTACAAACAGTACAAACAGGCCAAACAATACAATCAGTACAATCAGTACAAACAATACAAACAGTACAAACAGTACAAACAGTACAAACAGTACAAACAGTACAAACAGTACAAACAGTACAAACAGTACAAACAGTACAAACAGTACAAACAATACAAACAGTACAAACAGTACAAACAGTACAAACAGTACAAACAGTACAAACAGTACAAACAGTACAAACAGTACAAACAGTACAAACAGTACAAACAGTACAAACAGTACAAACAGTACAAACAGTACAAACAGTACAAACAGTACAAACAGTACAAACAGTACAAACAGTACAAACAGTACAAACAGTACAAACAGTACAAACAGTACAAACAGTACAAACAGTACAAACAGTACAAACAGTACAAACAGTACAAACAGTACAAACAGTACAAACAGTACAAACAGTACAAACAGTACAAACAGTACAAACAGTACAAACAGTACAAACAGTACAAACAGTACAAACAGTACAAACAGTACAAACAGTACAAACAGTACAAACAGTACAAACAGTACAAACAGTACAAACAGTACAAACAGTACAAACAGTACAAACAGTACAAACAGTACAAACAGTACAAACAGTACAAACAGTACAAACAGTACAAACAGTACAAACAGTACAAACAGTACAAACAGTACAAGCAGTACAAACAGTACAAACAGTACAAGCAGCACAAACAGTACAAACAGTACAAACAGTACAAACAGTACAAACAGTACAAACAGTACAATCAGTACAAACAGTACAAACAGTACAAACAGTACAAACAGTACAAACAGTACAAACAGTACAAACAGTACAAACAGTACAAACAGTACAAACAGTACAAACAGTACAAACAGTACAAACAGTACAAACAGTACAAACAGTACAAACAGTACAAACAGTACAAACAGTACAAACAGTACAAACAGTACAAACAGTACAAACAGTACAAACAGTACAAACAGTACAAACAGTACAAACAGTACAAACAGTACAAACAGTACAAACAGTACAAACAGTACAAACAGTACAAACAGTACAAACAGTACAAACAGTACAAACAGTACAAACAGTACAAACAGTACAAACAGTACAAACAGTACAAACAGTACAAACAGTACAAACAGTACAAACAGTACAAACAGTACAAACAGTACAAACAGTACAAACAGTACAAACAGTACAAACAGTACAAACAGTACAAACAGTACAAACAGTACAAACAGTACAAACAGTACAAACAGTACAAACAGTACAAACAGTACAAACAGTACAAACAGTACAAACAGTACAAACAGTACAAACAGTACAAACAGTACAAACAGTACAAACAGTACAAACAGTACAAACAGTACAAACAGTACAAACAGTACAAACAGTACAAACAGTACAAACAGTACAAACAGTACAAACAGTACAAACAGTACAAACAGTACAAACAGTACAAACAGTACAAACAGTACAAACAGTACAAACAGTACAAACAGTACAAACAGTACAAACAGTACAAACAGTACAAACAGTACAAACAGTACAAACAGTACAAACAGTACAAACAGTACAAACAGTACAAACAGTACAAACAGTACAAACAGTACAAACAGTACAAACAGTACAAACAGTACAAACAGTACAAACAGTACAAACAGTACAAACAGTACAAACAGTACAAACAGTACAAACAGTACAAACAGTACAAACAGTACAAACAGTACAATCAGTACAAACAGTACAAACAGTACAAACAGTACAAACAGTACAAACAGTACAAACAATACAAACAGTACAAACAGTACAAACAATACAAACAGTACAAACAGTACAAACAGTACAAACAGTACAAACAGTACAAACAGTACAAACAGTACAAACAGTACAAACAGTACAAACAGTACAAACAGTACAAACAGTACAAACAGTACAAACAGTACAAACAGTACAAACAGTACAAACAGTACAAACAGTACAAACAGTACAAACAGTACAAACAGTACAAACAGTACAAACAGTACAAACAGTACAAACAGTACAAACAGTACAAACAGTACAAAACAGTACAAACAGTACAAACAGTACAAACAGTACAAACAGTACAAACAGTACAAACAGTACAAACAGTACAAACAGTACAAACAGTACAAACAGTACAAACAGTACAAACAGTACAAACAGTACAAACAGTACAAACAGTACAAACAGTACAAACAGTACAAACAGTACAAACAGTACAAACAGTACAAACAGTACAAACAGTACAAACAGTACAAACAGTACAAACAGTACAAACAGTACAAACAGTACAAGCAGTACAAACAGTACAAACAGTACAAACACTACAAACAGTACAAACAGTAAAAACAATACAAACAGTACAAACAGTACAAACAGTACAAACAGTACAAACAGTACAAACAGTACAAGCAGTACAAACAGTACAAACAGTACAAACAGTACAAACAGTACAAACAGTACAAACAGCACAAACAGTACAAACAGTACAAACAGTACAAACAGTACAAACAGTACAAACAGTACAAACAGTACAAACAGTACAAACAGTACAAACAGTACAAACAGTACAAACAGTACAAACAGTACAAACAGTACAAACAGTACAAACAGTACAAACAGTACAAACAGTACAAACAATACAATCAGTACAATCAGTACAAACAATACAAACAGTACAAACAGTACAATCAGTACAAACAGTACAAACAGTACAAACAGTACAAACAATACAAACAGTACAAACAGTACAAACAATACAAACAGTACAAACAGTACAAACAGTACAAACAGTACAAACAGTACAAACAGTACAAACAGTACAAACAGTACAAGCAGTACAAACAGTACAAACAGTACAAACAGTACAAACAGTACAAACAGTACAAACAGTACAAACAGTACAAACAGTACAAACAGTACAAACAGTACAAACAGTACAAACAGTACAAACAGTACAAACAGTACAAACAGTACAAACAGTACAAACAGTACAAACAGTACAAACAGTACAAACAGTACAAACAGTACAAACAGTACAAACAGTACAAACAGTACAAACAGTACAAACAGTACAAACAGTACAAACAGTACAAACAGTACAAACAGTACAAACAGTACAAACAGTACAAACAGTACAAACAGTACAAACAGTACAAACAGTACAAACAGTACAAACAGTACAAACAGTACAAACAGTACAAAACAGTACAAACAGTACAAACAGTACAAACAGTACAAACAGTACAAACAGTACAAACAGTACAAACAGTACAAACAGTACAAACAGTACAAACAGTACAAACAGTACAAACAGTACAAACAGTACAAACAGTACAAACAGTACAAACAGTACAAACAGTACAAACAGTACAAACAGTACAAACAGTACAAACAGTACAAACAGTACAAACAGTACAAACAATACAAACAGTACAAACAATACAAACAGTACAAACAGTACAAACAGTACAAACAGTACAAACAGTACAAACAGTACAAATAGTACAAACAGTACAAACAGTACAAACAGTACAAGCAGTACAAGCAGTACAAACAGTACAAACAACAGTACAAACAGTACAAACAGTACAAACAGTACAAACAGTACAAACAGTACAAACAGTACAAACAGTACAAACAGTACAAACAGTACAAACAGTACAAACAGTACATTTAGTACAAACAGTACAAACAGTACAAACAGTACAAACAGTACAAACAGCACAAACAGTACAAACAGTACAAACAGTACAAACAGTACAAACAGTACAAACAGTACAAACAGTACAAACAGTACAAACAGTACAAACAGTACAAACAGTACAAACAGTACAAACAGTACAAACAGTACAAACAGTACAAACAGTACAAACAGTACAAACAGTACAAACAGTACAAACAGTACAAACAGTACAAACAGTACAAACAGTACAAACAGTACAAACAGTACAAACAGTACAAACAGTACAAACAGTACAAACAGTACAAACAGTACAAACAGTACAAACAGTACAAACAGTACAAACAGTACAAACAGTACAAACAGTACAAACAGTACAAACAGTACAAACAGTACAAACAGTACAAACAGTACAAACAGTACAAACAGTACAAACAGTACAAACAGTACAAACAGTACAAACAGTACAAACAGTACAAACAGTACAAGCAGTACAAACAGTACAAACAGTACAAACAGTACAAACAGTACAAACAGTACAAGCAGTACAAACAGTACAAACAGTACAAGCAGCACAAACAGTACAAACAGTCCAAACAGTACAATCAGTACAATCAGTCCAAACAGTACAATCAGTACAAACATACAAACAGTACAAACAGTACAATTAGTACAAACAGTACAAACAGTACAAACAGTACAAACAGTACAAACAGTACAAACAGTACAAACAGTAGAAACAGTACAAACAGTACAAACAGTACAAACAGTACAAACAGTACAAACAGTACAAACAGTACAAACAGTACAAACAGTACAAACAGTACAAACAGTACAAACAGTACAAACAGTACAAACAGTACAAACAGTACAAACAGTACAAACAGTACAAACAGTACAAACAGTACAAACAGTACAAACAGTACAAACAGTACAAACAGTACAAACAGTACAAACAGTACAAACAGTACAAACAGTACAAACAGTACAAACAGTACAAACAGTACAAACAGTACAAACAGTACAAACAGTACAAACAGTACAAACAGTACAAACAGTACAAACAGTACAAACAGTACAAACAGTACAAACAGTACAAACAGTACAAACAGTACAAACAGTACAAACAGTACAAACAGTACAAACAGTACAAACAGTACAAACAGTACAAACAGTACAAACAGTACAAACAGTACAAACAGTACAAACAGTACAAACAGTACAAACAGTACAAACAGTACAAACAGTACAAACAGTACAAACAGTACAAACAGTACAAACAGTACAAACAGTACAAACAGTACAAACAGTACAAACAGTACAAACAGTACAAACAGTACAAACAGTACAAACAGTACAAACAGTACAAACAGTACAAACAGTACAAACAGTACAAACAGTACAAACAGTACAAACAGTACAAACAGTACAAACAGTACAAACAGTACAAACAGTACAAACAGTACAAACAGTACAAACAGTACAAGCAGTACAAACAGTACAAACAGTACAAACAGTACAAACAGTACAAACAGTACAAACAGTACAAACAGTACAAACAGTACAAACAGTACAAACAGTACAAACAGTACAAACAGTACAAACAGTACAAACAGTACAAACAGTACAAACAGTACAAACAGTACAAACAGTACAAACAGTACAAACAGTACAAACAGTACAAACAGTACAAACAGTACAAACAGCACAAACAGTACAAACAGTACAAACAGTACAAACAGTACAAACAGTACAAACAGTACAAGCAGTACAAACAGTACAAACAGTACAAACACTACAAACAGTACAAACAGTAAGAACAATACAAACAGTACAAACAGTACAAACAGTACAAACAGTACAAACAGTACAAACAGTACAAGCAGTACAAACAGTACAAACAGTACAAACAGTACAAACAGTACAAACAGTACAAACAGTACAAACGGTACAAACAGTACAAACAGTACAAACAGTACAAACAGTACAAACAGTACAAACAGTACAAACAGTACAAACAGTACAAACAGTACAAACAGTACAAACAGTACAAACAGTACAAACAGTACAAACAGTACAAACAGTACAAACAGTACAAACAGTACAAACAGTACAAAGAGTACAAGCAGTACAAACAGTCCAAACAATACAATCAGTACAATCAGTACAAACAATACAAACAGTACAAACAGTACAATCAGTACAAACAGTACAAACAGTACAAACAGTACAAACAATACAAACAGTACAAACAGTACAAACAATACAAACAGTACAAACAGTACAAACAGTACAAACAGTACAAACAGTACAAACAGTACAAACAGTACAAACAGTACAAGCAGTACAAACAGTACAAACAGTACAAACAGTACAAACAGTACAAACAGTACAAACAGTACAAACAGTACAAACAGTACAAACAGTACAAACAGTACAAACAGTACAAACAGTACAAACAGTACAAACAGTACAAACAGTACAAACAGTACAAACAGTACAAACAGTACAAACAGTACAAACAGTACAAACAGTACAAACAGTACAAACAGTACAAACAGTACAAACAGTACAAACAGTACAAACAGTACAAACAGTACAAACAGTACAAACAGTACAAACAGTACAAACAGTACAAACAGTACAAACAGTACAAACAGTACAAACAGTACAAACAGTACAAACAGTACAAACAGTACAAACAGTACAAACAGTACAAACAGTACAAACAGTACAAACAGTACAAACAGTACAAACAGTACAAACAGTACAAACAGTACAAACAGTACAAACAGTACAAACAGTACAAACAGTACAAACAGTACAAACAGTACAAACAGTACAAACAGTACAAACAGTACAAACAGTACAAACAGTACAAACAATACAAACAGTACAAACAATACAAACAGTACAAACAGTACAAACAGTACAAACAGTACAAACAGTACAAACAGTACAAATAGTAGAAACAGTACAAACAGTGCAAACAGTACAAGCAGTACAAGCAGTACAAACAGTACAAGCAGCACAAACAGTACAAACAGTCCAAACAGTACAATCAGTACAATCAGTCCAAACAGTACAATCAGTACAAACAGTACAAACAGTACAAACAGTACAAACAGTACAATCAGTACAAACAGTACAAACAGTACAAACAGTACAAACAGTACAAACAGCACAAACAGTACAAACAGTACAAACAGTACAAACAGTACAAACAGTACAAACAGTACAAACAGTACAAACAGTACAAACAGTACAAACAGTACAAACAGTACAAACAGTACAAACAGTACAAACAGTACAAACAGTACAAACAGTACAAACAGTACAAACAGTAAAAACAGTACAAACAGTACAAACAGTACAAAC
This sequence comes from Drosophila vallismaia, assembly GCA_035047325.1. Taxonomy (NCBI): domain Eukaryota; kingdom Metazoa; phylum Arthropoda; class Insecta; order Diptera; family Drosophilidae; genus Drosophila; species Drosophila vallismaia. The sequence goes on along the minus strand of JAWNPU010000036.1, from coordinate 66,953 downwards.
AGTACAAACAGTACAAACAGTACAAACAGTACAAACAGTACAAACAGTACAAACAGTACAAACAGTACAAACAGTACAAACAGTACAAACAGTACAAACAGTACAAACAGTACAAACAGTACAAACAGTACAAACAGTACAAACAGTACAAACAGTACAAACAGTACAAACAGTACAAACAGTACAAACAGTACAAACAGTACAAACAGTACAAACAGTACAAACAGTACAAACAGTACAAACAGTACAAACAGTACAAACAGTACAAACAGTACAAACAGTACAAACAGTACAAACAGTACAAACAGTACAAACAGTACAAACAGTACAAACAGTACAAACAGTACAAACAGTACAAACAGTACAAACAGTACAAACAGTACAAACAGTACAAACAGTACAAACAGTACAAACAGTACAAATAGTACAAGCACTACAAACAGTACAAACAGTACAAACAGTACAAACAGTACAAACAGTACAAACAGTACAAACAGTACAAACAGTACAAACAGTACAAACAACAGTACAAACAGTACAAACAACAGTACAAACAGTACAAACAGTATAAACAGTACAAACAGTACAAACAGTACAAACAGTACAAACAGTACAAACAGTACAAACAGTACAAACAGTACAATCAGTACAAACAGTATAAACAGTATAAACAGTACAAGCAGTACAAACAGTACAAACAGTACAAACAGTACAACCAGTACAAACAGTACAAACAGTACAAACAATACAAACAGTACAAACAGTACAAACAATACAAACAGTACAAACAGTACAAACAGTACAAACAGTACAAACAGTACAAACAGTACAAACAGTACAAACAGTACAAACAGTACAAACAGTACAAACAGTACAAACAGTACAAAGAGTACAAACAGTACAAAGAGTACAAACAGTACAAACAGTACAAACAGTACAAACAGTACAAACAGTACAAACAGTACAAACAGTACAAACAGTACAAACAGTACAAACAGTACAAACAGTACAAACAGTACAAACAGTACAAACAGTACAAACAGTACAAACAGTACAAACAGTACAAACAGTACAAACAGTACAAACAGTACAAACAGTACAAACAGTACAAACAGTACAAACAGTACAAACACTACAAACAGTACAAACAGTACAAACAGTACAAACACTACAAACAGTACAAACAGTACAAACAGTACAAACAGTACAAACAGTACAAACAGTACAAACAATACAAACAGTACAAACAATACAAACAGTAGAAGCAGTACAAACAGTACAAGCAGTACAAACAGTACAAACAGTACAAATAGTACAAACAGTACAAACAGTACAAACAGTACAAGCAGTACAAGCAGTACAAACAGTACAAGCAGCACAAACAGTACAAACAGTCCAAACAGTACAATCAGTACAATCAGTCCAAACAGTACAATCAGTACAAACAGTACAAACAGTACAAACAGTACAAACATTACATTTAGTACAAACAGTACAAACAGTACAAATAGTACAAACAGTACAAACAGCACAAACAGTACAAACAGTACAAACAGTACAAACAGTACGAACAGTACTAACAGTACAAACAGTACAAACAGTACAAACAGTACAAACAGTACAAACAGTACAAACAGTACAAACAGTACAAACAGTACAAACAGTACAAACAGTACAAACAGTACAAACAGTACAAACAGTACAAACAGTACAAACAGTACAAACAGTACAAACAGTACAAACAGTACAAACAGTACAAACAGTACAAACAGTACAAACAGTACAAACAGTACAAACAGTACAAACAGTACAAACAGTACAAACAGTACAAACAGTACAAACAGTACAAACAGTACAAACAGTACAAACAGTACAAACAGTACAAACAGTACAAACAGTACAAACAGTACAAACAGTACAAACAGTACAAACAGTACAAACAGTACAAACAGTACAAACAGTACAAACAGTACAAACAGTACAAACAGTACAAACAGTACAAACAGTACAAACAGTACAAACAGTACAAACAGTACAAACAGTACAAACAGTACAAACAGTACAAACAGTACAAACAGTACAAACAGTACAAACAGTACAAACAGTACAAACAGTACAAACAGTACAAACAGTACAAACAGTACAAACAGTACAAACAGTACAAACAGTACAAACAGTACAAACAGTACAAATAGTACAAGCACTACAAACAGTACAAGCAGTACAAACAGTACAAACAGTACAAACAGTACAAACAGTACAAACAGTACAAACAACAGTACAAACAGTACAAACAACAGTACAAACAGTACAAACAGTACAAACAGTACAAACAGTACAAACAGTACAAACAGTACAAACAGTACAAACAGTACAAACAGTACAAACAGTACAATCAGTACAAACAGTATAAACAGTATAAACAGTACAAGCAGTACAAACAGTACAAACAGTACAAACAGTACAAGCAGTACAAACAGTACAAACAGTACAAACAGTACAAACAGTACAAACAGTACAAACAGTACAAACGGTACAAACAGTACAAACAGTACAAACAGTACAAACAGTACAAACAGTACAAACAGTACAAACAGTACAAACAGTACAAACAGTACAAACAGTACAAACAGTACAAAGAGTACAAACAGTACAAAGAGTACAAACAGTACAAACAGTACAAACAGTACAAACAGTACAAACAGTACAAACAGTACAAACAGTACAAACAGTACAAACAGTACAAACAGTACAAACAGTACAAACAGTACAAACAGTACAAACAGTACAAACAGTACAAACAGTACAAACAGTACAAACAGTACAAACAGTACAAACAGTACAAACAGTACAAACAGTACAAACAGTACAAACAGTACAAACAGTACAAACAGTACAAACAGTACAAACACTACAAACAGTACAAACAGTACAAACAGTACAAACACTACAAACAGTACAAACAGTACAAACAGTACAAACAGTACAAACAGTACAAACAGTACAAACAGTACAAACAGTACAAACAGTACAAGCAGTACAAACCGTACAAACAGTACAAACAGTACAAGCAGTACAAACAATACAATCAGTCCAAACAATACAATCAGTACAATCAGTACAAACAGTACAAACAGTACAAACAGTACAAACAGTACAAACAGTACAAACAGTACAAACAGTACAAACAGTACAAACAGTACAAACAGTACAAACAGTACAAACAGTACAAACAGTACAAACAGTACAAACAGTACAAACAGTACAAACAGTACAAACAGTACAAACAGTACAAACAGTGCAAACAGTACAAACAGTACAAACAGTACAAACAGTACAAACAGTACAAGCAGTACAAACAATACAATCAGTCCAAACAATACAATCAGTACAATCAGTCCAAACAATACAATCAGTACAATCAGTACAAACAGTACAAACAGTACAAACAGTACAAACAGTACAAACAGTACAACAGTACAAACAGTACAAACAGTACAAACAGTACAAACAGTACAAACAGTACAAACAGTACAAACAGTACAAACAGTACAAACAGTACAAACAGTACAAAACAGTACAAACAGTACAAACAGTACAAACAGTACAAACAGTACAAACAGTACAAACAGTACAAACAGTACAAACAGTACAAACAGTACAAACAGTACAAACAGTACAAACAGTACAAACAGTACAAACAGTACAAACAGTACAAACAGTACAAACAGTACAAACAGTACAAACAGTACAAACAGTACAAACAGTACAAACAGTACAAACAGTACAAACAGTACAAACAGTACAAACAGTACAAACAGTACAAACAGTACAAACAGTACAAACAGTACAAACAGTACAAACAGTACAAACAGTACAAACAGTACAAACAGTACAAACAGTACAAACAGTACAAACAGTACAAACAGTACAAACAGTACAAACAGTACAAACAGTACAAACAGTACAAACAGTACAAACAGTACAAACAGTACAAACAGTACAAACAGTACAAACAGTACAAACAGTACAAACAGTACAAACAGTACAAACAGTACAAACAGTACAAACAGTACAAACAGTACAAACAGTACAAACAGTACAAACAGTACAAACAGTACAAACAGTACAAACAGTACAAACAGTACAAACAGTACAAACAGTACAAACAGTACAAACAGTACAAACAGTACAAACAGTACAAACAGTACAAACAGTACAAACAGTACAAACAGTACAAACAGTACAAACAGTACAAACAGTACAAACAGTACAAACAGTACAAACAGTACAAACAGTACAAACAGTACAAACAGTACAAACAGTACAAACAGTACAAACAGTACAAACAGTACAAACAGTACAAACAGTACAAACAGTACAAACAGTACAAACAGTACAAACAGTACAAACAGTACAAACAGTACAAACAGTACAAACAGTACAAAACAGTACAAACAGTACAAACAGTACAAACAGTACAAACAGTACAAACAGTACAAACAGTACAAACAGTACAAACAGTACAAACAGTACAAACAGTACAAACAGTACAAACAGTACAGTCAGTACAGACAGTACTTGTGTTGGATGTGCTTATGAAGGAGATCGGTTCATATACTGGGTGCGCAAACTTTCTAACTTCCGGATTTTGTAAGTCAATCTTCACCGAAGCTGGCTCCACACGCCATAGATGGGTTTTAGAATTTGTATCCCCCTGCTAAAACCCATCCAAATTTTGTGTTTGAAGTGGTTCCCCTGTTGACTTGAAAAAGTTAGGAACCATGGTGTTTAGAGCTGGATAGTGGAGCTATTCTTTCAGACCATTGGACACATTGAATATATTGTTTGAAAGATAGTTTGAGCCGTAAATATTTGCCTGCAATTATGAATTTCTGCAATATTGGTTATTATAAATAGTAACAGTGGACTGGAATATAAATAAATACAATGAAAAAAAAAAAAAAAAAACGGCACTTTTACATGACCAAACTTAACTCCGGCAACTGTCGTTATCATTTATACCTTGACTAAATATCTAACAAGCAGTTTAAGAAGGCAGTTACCCTTCCAACATAATCTTCCTAAATTGGGCAACGGAAGCCAAGGGCTATCTAGCCGACCACGACTGCATCCTCTTCAAGCCTCAACCCAGTGCAGTGACAGTGATGAAAGCAAAGCGGTCAGCCACGGCTACCGCCCCCCTGTCATCAACAAATATGCAAGAAAAAATGACAAATGACGGAAAAAAAATAAATTTATGTATGGTATTTTATTTTAACGGGCATGAGGCGCGTATGTTTAGGTAAACGGACCCAAAGCTATTGCTTCACCTTCCGACTTTGACGTATGAACAATAGTAAATTTATGTTAACTGGAGGCCGATGCGACAATAAAATCAGTGATAAATGTGATAGGAATAAAGACACCGGGCGATAATTCTACACTCTTTTTTGAACCATTTTAAGAATGGAATATACATGAATTGAATATAGAAAATACCATACTTGATTCGGTTAATAGTTTTTGAATATAAAAACAAAATCGGGGTCCGCTAAAACTATTACTGACATTACACTTTGGTGACCTGAGAAGGAGCGCCCTCAAACTCGGTTCCAATTTCTAGAACTGGCAACCATCCCTCAGGGATAAGATGCTCAGGGAATGGCTGGTTTCTCTACTTTCTCTATTCTAAATCTATTCTATCAAAAACACAAGTCTATGACTGGTACAAAGCTTTTAAGCATGCCTTCCGGTCGTCCTTCGACATCTAACACTGACGATAACATCAAAAAAGTGAAGAAATTCATGCTCGAAAATCGTCATTCGAGTGTTAGAGATAGCACATAAGCTATTTTATTTAAAAACTGATTTGACTTAGGGTATTACAGTGACAAAAATTCATAATTTTTTCAGAATTAAAAAAAAAGGATATAAAGCAAACCCACAAAGAGATGGAAAAACTATAAAACTTTTTTCATTTGGGAATCGTGTTCTTTATTTGAAATAACTTTTTAACTGAATGAACGAGTTACCATTCGACGCATATTTGAAAAGCGGTTCCAATTAAGGGGGGAAGCTAGTCTAGAGCGCAAAAAATTATCTATTTTATGAATTTATTTTGACTCAACAAAGGAATCCACCCAAAATCTGTGAAATAGGTTTAATAATATAGGTTTCATGGTACAAATAAAAAATTTTTTAATGTGTGGATTAATTTCAAAATAGCCGCTGTCCAGCATTTCTCCGAAGACGCATTTTTTTCTAATGGGTCCAAGGCCGAATATGTAAACTCCTTAATTTTTGTCCTGGATAAAAAAATACATTTTTTTCTATATATTCTATGGTATCTATATATAGTTTCTATATTCAATTCATTTTTTCGCAAAATGGTCCAGGTTTGAACAAAAAGTTAAAATTTTCACTATAAAAAACGATATAAAATTGTTGATTAAAAAAAAAACTATGTAATATACATAAAAACAATATCCTTTCGTCCGAAACGGTGAAGATTTGTTCGAGTTGTGTCTTCGGCCGGTTTGAAAAAAGTGATATCGAGAAAAAAGCGTTTAAAGCTGTATTGTAAAGTATTTTACAAGTACGTGTATTATATTAAAGTCATGCGATGCACTGCCGTCAAATAAAAAAATTTGGGCATTTAGACATTTTTGCCGGCATCTTTCTTTTGATATGTTATTTCTAAGACCCTATAGCACATTTTAAGACAACATTTTTTTTTTCGAGTTTTTCATAATTCTAGACCAGCTTCCCCTTAAAGAAATATCGTTAGTCCTGTCGCTTCAGTATCCCTACTATCCCCAATAAAGTGAATTGTTGTTTTTATACTTTCATCCCCCTTTTTCCCGAACTTAATTATATCTAAAATAAAGAAGCATGAAAATAATCTTACTAAACAGTACCTTTCGACGTACTTATAGTAGTTTTGTTGCCCACACTATGGCATACGGTTCGTTATCAGTGATGGACGACATTCTGTTCCGTATATTTGCAGAAAGAAAATTGATCGAATTTTCCAACCAAAATTAAAAGCTTTATATTTCCTTGTGAGCTTTTAATTCATCGAAAGCTTATTAGTCCTTGCGGCAGTAAATCCTCTAATAGTGATACAATATCAATCATTTGTCAAATATTTTGGAGAACATTCTTGGAAACCTTAGTTCATTAATTATTATGATATATAGGGCAATAAGGCAAACCCACAAAGAGATGGAAAAACTATAAAACTTTTTTCATTTGGGAATCGTGGAAAAAATCTTGTATATTCTTTATTTGAAATAACTTTTTAACTGAATGAATGAGTTACCATTCGACGCATATTTGAAAAGCGGTTCCAATTAAGGGGGGAAGCTAGTCTAGAGCGCAAAAAATTATCTATTTTATGAATTTATTTTGACTCAACAAAGGAATCCACCCAAAATCTGTAAAAATAGGTTTAATAATATAGGTTTCATGGTACAAATAAAAAATTTTTTAATGTGTGGATTAATTTCAAAATAGCCGCTGTCCAGCATTTCTCCGAAGACGCATTTTTTTCTAATGGGTCCAAGGCCGAATATGTAAACTCCTTAATTTTTGTCCTGGATAAAAAAATACATTTTTTTCTATATATTCTATGGTATCTATACATAGTTTCTATATTCAATTCATTTTTTCGCGAAATGGTCCAGGTTTGAACAAAAAGTTAAAATTTTCACTATAAAAAACGATATAAAATTGTTGATTAAAAAAAAACTATGTAATATACATAAAAACAATATCCTTTCGTACGAAACGGTGAAGATTTGTTTGAGTTGTGTCTTCGGCCGGTTTTGAAAAAAAGTGATATCGAGAAAAAAGCGTTTAAAGCTGTATTGTAAAGTATTTTACAAGTACGTGTATTATATTAAAGTCATGCGATGCACTGCCGTCAAATAAAAAAATTTGGGCATTTAGACATTTTTGCCGGCATCTTTCTTTTGATATGTTATTTCTAAGACCCTATAGCACATTTTAAGACAACATTTTTTTTTTTCGAGTTTTTCATAATTCTAGACCAGCTTCCCCCTTAAAGAAATATCGTTAGTCCTGTCGCTTCAGTATCCCTACTATCCCCAATAAAGTGAATTGTTGTTTTTATACTTTCATCCCCCTTTTTCCCGAACTTAATTATATCTAAAATAAAGAAGCATGAAAATAATCTTACTAAACAGTACCTTTCAACGTACTTATAGTAGTTTTGTTGCCCACACTATGGCATACGGTTCGTTATCAGTGATGGACGACATTCTGTTCCGTATATTTGCAGAAAGAAAATTGATCGAATTTTCCAACCAAAATTAAAAGCTTTATATTTCCTTGTGAGCTTTTAATTCATCGAAAGCTTATTAGTCCTTGCGGCAGTAAATCCTCTAATAGTGATACAATATCAATCATTTGTCAAATATTTTGGAGAACATTCTTGGAAACCTTTAGTTCATTAATTATTATGATATATAAGGCAATAAGGCAAACCCACAAAGAGATGGAAAAACTATAAAAACTTTTTTCATTTGGGAATCGTGGAAAAAATCTTGTATATTCTTTATTTGAAATAACTTTTTAACTGAATGAATGAGTTACCATTCGACGCATATTTGAAAAGCGGTTCCAATTATGGGGGAAGCTAGTCTAGAGCGCAAAAAATTATCTATTTTATGAATTTATTTTGACTCAACAAAGGAATCCACCCAAAATCTGTAAAAATAGGTTTAATAATATAAGTTTCATGGTACAAATAAAAAATTTTTTAATGTGTGGATTAATTTCAAAATAGCCGCTGTCCAGCATTTCTCCGAAGACGCATTTTTTTTTCTAATGGGTCCAAGGCCAGAATATGTAAACTCCTTAATTTTTGTCCTGATAAAAAAATACATTTTTTTTCTATATTCTATGGTATCTATACATAGTTTCTATATTCAATTCATTTTTTCGCGAAATGGTCCAGGTTTGAACAAAAAGTTAAAATTTTCACTATAAAAAACGATATAAAATTGTTGATTAAAAAAAAAACTATGTAATATACATAAAAACAATATCCTTTCGTACGAAACGGTGAAGATTTGTTCGAGTTGTGTCTTCAGCCGGTTTGAAAAAAGTGATATCGAGAAAAAAGCGTTTAAAGCTGTATTGTAAAGTATTTTACAAGTACTTGTATTATATTAAAGTCATGCGATGCACTGCCGTCAAATAAAAAAATTCTGGGCATTTAGACATTTTTGCCGGCATCTTTCTTTTGATATGTTATTTTTAAGACCCTATAGCACATTTTAAGACAACATTTTTTTTTTTCGAGTTTTTCATAATTCTAGACCAGCTTCCCCCTTAAAGAAATATCGTTAGTCCTGTCGCTTCAGTATCCCTACTATCCCCAATAAAGTGAATTGTTGTTTTTATACTTTCATCCCCCTTTTTCCCGAACTTAATTATATCTAAAATAAAGAAGCATGAAAATAATCTTACTAAACAGTACCTTTCGACGTACTTATAGTAGTTTTGTTGCCCACACTATGGCATACGGTTCGTTATCAGTGATGGACAACATTCTGTTCCGTATATTTGCAGAAAGAAAATTGAACGAATTTTCCAACCAAAATTAAAAGCTTTATATTTCTTTTTGAGCTTTTAATACATCGAAAGCTTGTTAGTCGTTGCGTCGGAAAATCCTCTAATAGTGATACAATATCAATCATTTGTGAAATATTTTGGAGAAAGTTCTTGGAAACCTTAGTTCATTAATTATTATGATCTATATACTATATATATTTTAAAGCAATGATAAAAACTTAATAAAATACGCAAAATACTTCGTAATTTGTATGTGTGCTTTGTTAAAATTATATTTATTAATACTTGCGTGTTGTGCGCATGACGGAAATGTTAAATAACTACACCGTGTATTAAGGACATATTCATGGTGTATAAACAATCAAGAAAAAAAAAATAAATAATGAAATTACGGATGATTTAAAATTTCTATAGCCTATAATTTGAGAGTACGCATTTAAGACAAACTTGTTGCATTCAAACTGAATAGATACTGAAACCTATGTTCTATAATTAGGTATGCGTGCTCCAGTAGTATTGAAGAATATAAAATACAGCAAAGTTATATATTTTTATTTATATGTGTCAAACTAACGTCGACGTCAAACTAAGTGATAAATAAAACTTGCCAAGTGATATATACTATCTCTTCATTCACCAGAATTAAATTTCACTATTACACGGTAGTTCCTGTTCCTAAAAAAAAACAGCTTTTATCCATAAATGTAGGAAATCCAAACACCTGTTTTGCGATGTACTTTCCAACATTTCTTATCTCTCAATTTTTATCGTTTCTGTGGTTATGTAAGTATTAATTAAAACCCCTGTATGATCATGTTTAAATATATAAATATCTATGTATATATTTATATGTAACATCCTTTGAGATTAAACAGTTCGTAATGAGATATTTTTTTTTAACCATGAAAAAAATGTGAAAACGCATATGTACGAACTACTTTTTTTAAGATATTGATCTCTGCAATAAATGGACTTTTTTTATTATATTATTTATTCCTTATTTAATAATATTTTTCCAGAGAAAAACATAACAGCTTAGGTTATTTTAAAGTGTTACATTCCTAGAGTAAAAGTGGACGAGGCACTGCCTCCACAACCAAACAAAAAAAAACACAATTTAATGATTGTTTTTTTATTTTTAATTTTTTTTTTATAGTAATTTAGTAATTAATAGCTTGTTGTATAACATTATAAAAACTAGAAAGTACCTTGGAAGTTGGAATTAATATCTCTGTAACATGTAATTTTAATTTTATTGAGCAAGTTTATCCACAATCAGTTGAACGAATGACCCATATGGTATTACTGTATCAAAAAATTATCAGTTTTCAATCCAATTTCAAAAGACTTTTTTATGAATAATTTGGCCATTTTTTTCCAGTAAAACTCTAAATTGTTCTTTTTTCTTGCGAAAATTTAAGCATTCACCCCAAAAGTGTTACAAATTTAAAAAGAATTATAAATAGAACGCACCTAAGCAACAGGTGTTTACAAACAATTTGTTGTTATACATATTTAGTTTAGTTTCGCATTCACTTGAATAAAGAGCAAACCGACTACCGCCGTTAAATTACTATAAATTACTCTGTCAGTTCTGGTAATTAAAAGACGAAAGTCTTTTCTCAACCGAAATTAAACTTTATGAATACCTGGAATCATTCCGCTTCCCGGACCCTTGGAGTATTTATTAGAGGGCTGCTTTCTGGAAACTACAGCTGAGAGCGTGGTGGGGAAGGAGAGCGAAGTCCCTGCGTAGCGTGGCGCATTGTTATGTATAGGAGAAGAAGTAAATAAGATCAAGTCAGTTCGAGTATAACCTCTGTAGAGAATAGAAGAACTAATAAGAGAACATTGCGACTCGTTGCGCTGTGAAGGAAGAAAGTAAGAAACAATAATGACCGATCCCAATTGCCCATCATCTCCAACATCATTACAATTCGTATGCTGACTCGTGAAGATGTGTTTTTATCAAGCTCCTCTTATAATCAATTGATTTTAGTGAAGTGAATGGTCATTAATAAAAACCAAATAAATAAATCGAAAGCGAAAGGGATGCTTCGTACGATGCACCATCGCTCGAATACATATTATTTGTTTGAAATAATATAAACAAGTAGCTCTACATCTTCAAACAAATAAAAAAGCACCATGAGCCAGAACGAGACTCGCGCTCAGCGACAACGAGAGCTTGACGATCGCCGGCTCTCATTGCAACGAAACAACGCGTACTTCTCTTACATCTCCACGACGCCTGCAGACAGCGAGCGGTCAATTACACCTAACACGAATAATTTAACTTTGCTAACAACTCAAGAAAGAGCACGTTCTTGCCACAACCATAAGAAACTACAACCAATGTTCAAAATCAAGTTGGAGCCAGAGAGCCAGACACTGAAAAAATAATAAAGTTCACCCAATCTACAAGCTACAGCTCCTACTGCGTCGGCGTATCACAGTGGAAGAGCCACACAAGCTCAATCCAAGAATATGACCATACCAAGGCTTATTGTATGCTGAAATCTTTTTTTTTAGTTTGTAGTGAAGCTCATAGCATAGCAAACTGCCACAAGAATAAGGATGACATCTCTGCAAAAATGTGTAGCAACTGCGGCGAAAGTCACAAAGCGAACTGGCGTGGCTGCGAAGTTTACCATGAACTAAAAAGCTTAACAAACGCGGAAAATCAGTACGGGCTCAGACCACCCACATCAGGCACACTTCGCTACAATCGGGTCCGTCTTACACGGCACCCACCCCTACATATCGTACCAGTCCTACAGTTTCCTTCGATAGGGGCTTCAAATCGGAAATTAAATCTGTGAATCCGATAATACAAAAATCAACTGCTACTCGGGAAGAACAGAAAATAACTACCCTGAACGCACAACCGCAGCACTGACATTGAAACGACGATGATCTTACTCCAGCAAACCCTAAAAGAGTTTATAACTTTTATGCAAAGCACAATGCAAGAGCTGACGTGAAACCAAAATATGCTGATACAGCTCCTTTTGACATTCAAATCAACATAATGTCTCCACATCAAATATCTATGTGGAACGCAAATGGCGTTTCACCGCACATACTCGAGCTTGCCCAGTTCTTATCCGAATGAAATATTGACGTCATGCTCCTCTCCGAGACACATCTAAGAGACAAGCACAACTTCTATATTCCAGGATACCTATTCTACGCAAACGGCAAAGCCCATGGCTGCACTGGTATACTGATCAGAAGTCGCATCAAACACCACCCATATGACAGAACAGAAACGGACTACCTGCAATCCACTTCCAGAAGCATGCAATCCAGCAGCGGCCTGTCATCTTGGCCGCAGTCTACTGCCCACCTCGTTTTGTAGTTTCTGAGGATCAATTCTTGGAATTTTTCAACTTACTTGGTGAGCGATTCATAGCGGCCGGTGACTGCTGTGGAACCTTTCCACTTGGTCATTTGATTAGCTATAAAGTAAGGGCGCGTGCACAATATCAATGCCGTAGTTTTTGAGTATTGAAACTTATCACATCGCAGCTGCAACATGCATGCAAGAGCATAATCTCCCCATCACAAAATGGTTTTGTTAAGCTTCGTTAGACATTAACTAATTTACTAGAATTTTTTTCGATCATCCATCGAGGTTGATGACAATGACAAATCATAGCAAGACAAATCGCAAAATCAAACAGCTAGTACTTGAAAAATGAAGACTACGAAGAGTATGGCAGAATCATAGATCCCTAAAGGCTAAAGAACAACTAAAAATAGCTTCACGTAGACCAACCAGGGCACTTGAATTTGACGAAGCAAACGCCCAGCATCTATGTATCAATCAACTATCGCACACCAGCAAAAAGAACCCTTGTGTAAAGCTTACAAAAATGGTGGCTGAATCACCGGTAGAAACAGTCGTTCCACTGCGAGGCCCCTCTGGAAGCTGGATACGCAGCGACGAAGATAGAGCTAGTGCGTTCGCCGATCACCTGCAGAAAGTATTCTAACCAAATCCTGCTAGAAACTCATTTGTCTTACCTGTAGTCACTTAAAACTTACCACCTATAAATCCAATTACGTTCAGTCAAAGTGAGATAGCATCCACAATAAAAGATCGTAAGCACAAAAAAATCATTTGGACATGATTTGGTGACACCAAAAATAATTATAGAGCCCCACCGTGTGCGGTTCTGACCTTATGCAATCTCTTCAACGCTGTTACGAAGCTTGGATACTATCCCCAAACGTGGAAAAAGGCGGTCATGGTAATGATTCCCAAGTCAGGCAAAGACAAAACCCAACCCTCATCCTACAGACCAATCAGTCGTCTAACGTGTCTCTCGAAACTGCTTGAAAAGGCATTTTTAAAGCAACTAACTCTCTACCTAAAAATACAGAATAAACAGACAGATAATACCATCGCATCAATTTGACTTTCGCAAAAATCATGGAACAGGTCAATCGCATCACAAAAGAAATTTGTTCCGCTTTCAAGCGCCAGGAATACTGCTCAACGATTTCACCAGGTCCAGCTAAAGGAAGTAATGCACAAGATAATAAAACTGCTTCCCCAGAAATTCAAACAAAATGCTCAAATCGTATCTCTCTTCTTCTCTTTCTCAACCAGGTGTAACAGTTCGACTTCAAATGACACCGTTTTCAATGCTGGTCCGCCAAGGTAGTGTTCTAGGCCCCATTCTTTACAAGCTATAAACAGCAGACATACCTACAAACTATCAGCCCAACAACTACATTTGATGACGACACCGCAATACTTAGCCGATCTAGATGCCCAGCAAAGGCAACAGAGGAACTTGCGTGTCATCTAACCTTTACCTTGACATAACATTGAATTGACCTTTACATTGAACTGACAAGCCTGCCCACCCTGTACCCTGAACAATACGTTAATCCCACAAGCAGACGTAGTAAGGTATATTGGCGTTCACTTAAATAGACGCCTTACCTGGTGGCGACAAATAGAATCCAAGAGGACTCATATGAAGCTTAATTGAGCCAATCTTCACTGGCTTATAAACTGCAACTCTCCCTTTAGTCTGGAATACAAAATGCTACTCTACAATACCGTGCTGAATCCCATGTAGACATATGGCTGTGAACTATGGGAAAACGCTTCAAAAACCAACATTCAAATTATAAAGCGAGCTTAGTCAACGATTCTGCGAACTATCACTGGGGCACCATGGTACCTACGCAGCGAAAGCATTCACAGAGACTCCACATAAATCTTGCCAACGAAGAAATCCAGATTAAACCAAGGTAAAGGTAAAACCAAGCAAAACTTGCGGCACACGAAAATCCTCTCGCGAAGTCGCTTACGCGAATCTGCAGTCAGAGTCGACAGAAGCGCAAAGATTCTCCAGCCCAGCAAAGAAATCCTATGGCCGTCTCTAACTAATTCAATTAATCTACATTGCTAATAATCTAAGTTGTATAAGACGATTTGAATATTTATTGTTAGTCTCACAATAAGTGAAGATACAAAAAATAACACAATAAGTATGAAAAAAAAATCTTCAACATCAGAAATGGGATCACCACCCCTACAAGACAATTCGGAACATAATTGGCGCACGCTCATCGAAATTCTTAATAAAGTGATTTCAGAACTATTTAAAGTTATATAGGTATAGCGTTGAGGATGGCGATCGTCGCCTTTTGGATGGCATCAACGTCAGCATAGCGGTTTCCTTTCATGGCCAAATGTAGTTTTCCGAACAAATAAAAATCGCAGGGTGCCATATCAGGTGAATACAAAAAGTTTGGGTCGCTTTTGGCCTCTTTAATAATGTCTCTTGAATGTTGAATTCTAAGGTTTTTTTCGTGTTGTTTCAAAGTGACACGACAAATTTTCTGTCAAAATACGATAAATCGACGCTGCGGATATTAATAATTTCGATTCCATATATTTATGCGATGATTTCGGCTCTTTTTTAATAAATTCACGCCAAATTTCCGTGTTTGTTTCGTTCACAACATCTTTTGGCCGGCCCGAACGTTCGTCGTTTTCCAAGTCCTCCCGTCACTCTTGAAAACGTTAAAACCACTCGTAAATACGGCTACGGGATAGACAATCATCGCCATAAACTTGTTTCATCATTTGATGAGTTTTGGTAAAAGTTTTACCAAGTAAAAAAAAAAATTAATATTGGCTCTTTGTTCGATGCTCATTTTCCGACCGACACCAAAAATGTAATGTCACAGGTAGCGCGATATCTCAGCTGTTGTACAAGTCAGCTGTTATATAAATTTTGTATTCAGGCATAAGACTATTTTGAAGGCGAATAATAAATTTAAAAAAAAAAAAAACAAATAATATTCTTTTTTTAATAAAAGTCCTGGAACTTTTAATTTGCACCTTGTACAGTGTCAGATAAATATCCCTTGCCCAGATTGATCGACTACGAGGCGGAAAATATTTTTCCAGGTTACGCATTGCTAGTGGTTTTTAGACCTATACAGTGGTCTACATAGATGATGTTGATTGTTTGAACAACAAAATATTAGAGAATGTGCTGTGCGCGTTTTCGATGTCTTTCAATATAAAAAAATTTCACTTTCTGAGGACAGAGATAGAATACTTTGGTTTTGCCATAAAGGAGGATGAACTAAAGTCCAACCCCCGGAAAATCAAAGCTTTATCTCAACTTCCGAAACAATCTTCAATCAAACAGATTAGACAGTTAATAGGACAAGCATCCTATTTCAGGCAGTTCGTCCCTCGATTTTCGGAAGTAATGAAACAACTTTACCAATTAACTTCGAAATTTAAATATCACTCATATGAGCTCGAAATATTGGCGGTGTTTAATGCCATCAAGCACTTCCGCCATTATTTAACTGGTACAAATTTTATCGTGTATTGAAACTGTACTTCCTGTACTGTACTTCGGGACAAGGTGTTATTGACCCCGCGAGTGCATTGATGGTGATCATTCATGCAACCCTTTAAGTTTCAGGTGGAATATCGGAAGGGGGGCCAAATGGCTCATATTGATTGCCTATCGAGGAATCCCGTCCCGTAGCGGAGGCAAATGCAAAAAAAGTTGTGGAAGTACGAGTTGACTTGGCAACTATAACCCACAACTGGTTAGTATCCGAACAGCGCGACGAAAATATATCGAAAACCATGAGTGAATTAAAATAAAAGAAGTGTCTAGAAGCGTGTCCAGCGGATGAACCTCGCCCACTTGCAATAGCTAAGTACCATTAAAAAAAAAAAGAAAAGGGCCAAGCCAAGCAAGAGGAGGGGCGACAAAAAGGCTAAGTCTCTAAGGGAAAGAAGACTTTTGAAGGAGTTGCTCACGACAACTCTACCGGAGGCAGACCGACAACGCTACAAAGAGCGTCTAGAAAAATTCAACTACCAACTTCGCTCTGATGTGAATTATTATTTTATTATTGCAAGTTGCTTTTTTTTTAATTATTTCATATAAAAAAAATTTCAATTATATTCACATTTTTCACAAAGGATGAATCTGTTGTCAGGACAGCACTTTTTTGCGACATTTATTGCAATCCACAGAGTGCAATTAGATACCATTAGATAATTAGATTACCATTAGATACCGTTAGATATCTGTGGACGTAAGTGGCACCGCGGCCGCTTCCTGGATTGCGTGTGGTGCGTGTGTGGTCAATCTTCTTCCACTGGATCTCGATGGCAACTGTGAAATTCCCCTTATTTCATTAACCAATGGCATGGCTTCTTCCCCTCTGGGGGTCCTCTCCCGTTGGACAATAGTTGGTGAGACAAGTGCAGTGCCCAATTCCACCAAGAAAAGTCAATGGTGGCAGCTCTTTTCCGTTTGCTTCTAATTATGCCTGCCAACGTCATCTGCCGCTATTTTATTTTTTTGCCAAACCATCCGATGTAAAGAAATTTTCTTTGAGACATATCTCCCGTTCAAGCCTTCAGTGACCTTCAAAAACTCTCTCTCACCTTGATTTACTTATGCGGCACAATTTCTGTTGCGGCCCACATAAACTTTATGTTTACATATATGTAAGATTATTATAATGATGTTTATTTGTATTAAATGTAGGTTCTATGGTTAATGATATGATGATACAATACGACTAATTTAACGACCGCGACTGGACTGCTCTCGACTGCTGACTACTGACGACTGCGCAACAACGACTGCCATTCGACGACTGCCAATTCGGTGTAAAAGAGGGTAGGTGGCAGCACTCTTGTATGTTGCCACCTTACATTCGATCATCCTGACCTTCGTCCTCTGACCGGGTTGACAAAAGCTCTTCAAAGGCGAATGAAGCGGAACATCACCTATGCAATGTGGGAAACCTTCTTGCTTCTTCAACTTTTTTTCTGTGAATAATACAACTTATAAAATTAGTCATATATTTTGTAACCTTCCCTTCAAGGTGTGGAATGTAAAACCTCTGCTGGATGTCGTGTACTGTTTTGCGAACTGCAAAATGACCAAATGAAAAAACTGTGCTGTTTCGACTCGGATTAGGACGTCTTTTTACTCCAATAGTAGACGGGGTGAAGTTTCCCAATAAACAACTGCAACAAGACTGCTCCGAATCCCTCTTTGGACGCATATGTATGTAACTCTGTGGGTGCTTCTCTGCTAAAGATGTAGAGCACCGGCTTACTTGTCAACAACTGCTTCATCATTGACAACGACTGGTGCTCTTCATGAGCACCAATTTTGAATTCAGCTTTTTTCTTCAGCAGATTTATAAGGGAACGTGCAACTTGCGCATAGCCAGTTTTAAATTTCCGGAAAAACCCAGTGAGACCAAGAAAAGGCTGACCGCAGCGACTTTATCAGGACCAGACCAAATTGTTCCATTCTCTACGTTGTGGCCAAGGAAAAATATATACTGATATAGGAATTTGCATTTCGCCAACTTTATTTGCAACCCACACGCAGCGGTAACTTGCAACACCTTTTCCGTCTTCTGCATGCATTCATCGGCTGTAACGGCATATACAATAATATCGTGCATGTACATATACAGCTGCATGATGTCTTCGTTTATTTGCATCTGAAAAATATGGTTCACAAAACGTATAAATGCGGCTGGTTAATTTCGGAACCCGAACGGCACTTTATTGAACTAAAAAAGTCCCTCTTTTGTTATGAATGCCGTGTAGACTCTACTTTTTTCTTCGACTGGCACGTGGAAAAATCCGATTTCTAAGTCCACTATTGTGAAATATTTGGCAGCTTGTAGTTTCTCCAGGACATCTTCGATTAAAGGCACAGGAAAGCAATCCTGCGACACCATACTATTTAGTTTGCGGTAGTCTATGCAGACTCTGAGCGTTTCATCTTTCTTCTTAACAACGACTCTGCTTGCTACGTGGGATGACGACTTTCTCACGATGCCTTTCTCCAACCAATCCTAAACTTGGGCTTTGACAGCTTCAGCTTCTTTGGCGGACAACCGACTCGGTGATTGGCAGAACGGTTTCAGCACTCCATCTGGATGAATTTGCAGCTGGATTGGACACTGTGAAGGACAACAGGCGGCTGATAGCTGTTCTTAATCAATTGCTCGACCTGATTTTGATACTTCGGCGGCGCTGAGATGATATTTGACTCTTCAAATGCGCTGTATACATTATAAGGACATTCATCTCTTGCAGTCTGTTTGGTTTCTAGCCCACGAAACAAAAACCCATTACCATCGAAAGCCAAACAGAACTTTTTGATGAAGTCATACCCCAACAGAGCTTCATGGTTCAAGTTGCAGTTTGATACAATGAGGAACTTATGTTCATTCTGCAATTGATAAACTTCAACTTTTGCGTTAAAACATCCGATTAGTTGGATACAGGCATTGCGCAAACCGCGCAACGGAGACTCGCATTTGTTCATTTCAACATTGTTATATTTTTATTAGCACGTGCTCGTTTACAATTGTTACATCAGAGCCTGTGTCGACCAGTCTTTCAACTCTCACACCATTTATAGAAATTGTTTTTATGCGGCTACGATCCAAAATTATTTGCACTGTCTCAACTTTCTTTTTGCAATCACGCGCAATATGACCGTTCTCGTTGCAATTGAAGCATTTAGGTTCCGCGACGCAATTTTTTCTCTTATGCTCCGATGAGCCACAGTTAAAGCGAAATTTCTTTTTTTCTCTTTGTTTTCTTGATACTCGGTAGTTTTTTTATGCTCAGCATATATTCCTCAGTTGCGATCTCACACTCAAAGTGTGCAGACGTACCTGCGGATCGACGATCTGCTACAAAGTCTAACGCACATTCCAGAGTGAGTATCATCTGCTGCCTACCAAATTCTCTCTCTGTAGAAGCTGTGTACAACTCAGCTAAAGTAAAGTGCGGTTGGCATTCCGGCTAACGGTGCCTAGTTCCCCCTCCCCCCGTTTAATCGTCAACAACCTAGAGCATGGATTGGCAAGCCCCCGAGCGGGTCACTAAGCTAAGTGCAGCTCGAGCAGCGACTCAAGCACGAGTTCATCTTTCTCGGAGCTCGGGGAGATCAAGCGTAGGTCCGCTCGTAAAAGGCAAGGAGAGGAGCCTGACGTCACGCCTAGCACCAGCGCAGCTCTGCATAGCAAGCTGGCAAAACAACTCCTTCGCCAGCATCTCGTGGCACATAACAAAAAGCACCGCACCTTCCAACCAAAAGACGAGAGAGCGTACAGGGCCGTCATCAAGGGACTTCACCACTCGCCCGGACTAGACTGCAATCAAAGAAGAACTCCACAAATACGGCCATACTGTAAGAGATATGCACAATCCCATTGACAGAATATCCAAACAACCACTGGGGATCTTTTTTGTTAATCTAGAACCAGCGAGCAACAACACAGAGATTTTCAAAATAGGGAGGATATGCAGGTCAGTCGTCACCGTAGAGCCCCCACTGAAGTTCAACGACGTCCCACAATGTTTCAGATGCCAAGGGTTCGGGCACACCCAGCGCTTTCTGGAACATTGCTGCGTGAAATGTGGTGGTCCTCACGACTCCAGGTCATGCACCAAAAAAGATGACGAAAAAGCATTCTGTTTACATTGCCAAGCTTATCACCCTGCGTCGTTCAGAGGATGCCCTGCCTACAAAAAGGCAAAGGAGCAACAATCTCCTAAAGCCAGACGTTGTGAGTAGCAACAAACCACCTCCCATCCAGATACCAACCATCATCAATGGTATGAGTTACAGGGACGCACTTTATGGAATCCAAGTGATACAGCCAACGAATCCACAACAAACCCCTCAAACCACTCCCTAAGCCCCACAACCCAAACAGTTTGAAACGATGCTTGCCCGCTTGGAAGAAACGATTGAGAAGATGGAAATGTTGGTCTCGCAGATGCTGGAGCTAATAGCTCCCCTCCTCAACAGGAAATATTGCAAATAAGTCTTAACATAGTTTTTTGGAATGCAAACGGCCTACAGAGGAGCAAAGCCGAAGTAGAGCACCTCATCAAAACAGACAATATCGATGTTCTTCTAGTTTCGGAATCTCACTTTTGTCCCAGATCCTACTTCCACATTAGCGAGTACGAACTGATACACGCCAAACTATCCATCTGGCAGAGCACGTGGAGAAGCAGCTGTGCTTATCAGGAGTGGCAGTCAGCACACGGAACTTCCCGCGTTTCAGGAAGAATGGGCACAGTGCGCCGCGACCAGGATTACCAGCCCTCAGGGAGATATCACCCTTGGTGCGGTTCACTTCCCACCCAGTCACTCGATAACCGAGACCCACCTTCAGGACTTCTTCGAATCCCTTGGATCTCGCTTTATAGCAGCCGGAGACTTTAACGCCAAAACACTCCTGGTGGGGGTCCCGCGCAAGCAACCCCAAAGGCATAAAGCTCTATAAGTATAAGTGCAGCGGAAGAGTCTGGACTGCCATGCCACTGGAGAACCCACACACTGGCCTACCGACCCTTCAAAGCTGCCGGATCTGCTGGAGTTCGCCGTCTCCAAGGGCATAGGACACTCAAAGATAACATGGTCAAGCTATGATAAACTGCTATCCGACCACAGCGCAGTAAACTTGCTCCTAAACATCCCCGTCCTCAAAAAAACCCCGCCAAGTTTACGTTCTGGATGCTTTCCTCCCTGTACCCAGACCCCCCTCTTTCCACACCACGTAACATAGATGCGGCCATCGAAAAACTAACCAAAGAGATGCACAATGCTGCTGAGTTTGCGAATCCACCTCCTCCGACTACCCCGAGAACACCTGAAAGAGACGTGCACTTGTGGCCTTCTGAAATCGCGGCCCTCGTGGCCGAAAAAGGCGCCTCAGAAGAGTCTGGTTTTCATCGCGCAACCCAAGGGACAAGATAGCACTTAATCGTGCCACCAAGGAACTGAAGGAAAAGCTAACCATCCTACGGCAGGACTCCTTGCATAGGTTCCTTAAGGAGCTGGAACCTGGAGACCCGCAGCACAGTCTGTGGAATATCATGAGGCACATAAAAAACCTGCGAAGAAGATATCACCTGGTGTCGGCTCCTGGTGTCGGACTGAGGTCGAAAGAGCAGAAGCCTTTGCTGACCATCTACATAGTGCATTCTCACCTTTCGACAGATGCACTGGCGAAGAGAGACCTGAAACCATAAGGTTCGTAGACAGCCCAAGTGCTCCTGGCAAGCCACTACAGACCGTCGAACCAGAGAAGATTTTGCAGGAGATCGCCTCCCTAAAAAATGCCAAGTCACCAGTTCCTGACCGTATCGATGCAATAACACTGAAAATGTTGCCCCTAATCTGTTCCCAAAGACTGGCGAACATATTCAATAGCTGCCTCCGTCTAGGGTACTTCCCTAAAGAGTGGAAGCGTGCGAAAATAATTGTCCTCCTCAAGCCTGGAAAACCTGAAGCCAATCTAGCCTCGTATCGTCCGATTAGTTTGCTGGCAATCCTCTCCAAAATACTTGAAAGAGTATACAACCTCACATACAACCTTCGCACTACGCAGGGGAGAATGCCCCCCCGTCACACTCAACGGGGAAACCATCCTAACGAATAACACTACCAAATATCTAGAGCTGACCCTGGACCGCAGGCTCACATGGCGTCCACACCTAATCAACAAACGCAACCAGGCCGACCTACGACTCAGGCAACTGCACTGGCTCCTGGGGAGAAGGTCCAAGCTCAGGGAAAAACTCAAACTACTCACATGCAAAGTATTGGTGAAACCAATCTGGACCTATGGGATACGGTTGTGGAGCACGGAAAGCTCCGTACCACGAAAACTCAATAATCCATCAACAGCTCTGAATTCCATGGGTAGCAGAGGAGATCACCCGTCTCAGCGAAAGATACACAAAAAGACTGGACAACCACCCCAGCCACCTGGCCATCAACCTCCTATATAATTGCCAATCCCTAAGACGCCTGAAGAGGAAACATATATATATAAATATATATGTAAGGTGGCAACATACAAGAGTGCTGCCACCCACCTAAATCGTTTTCTCAAAAAGGTTATTGTTGTAGATTATTTTGAGTCGAACAGTTGTAAAGTTGAGCAGCAGTAAAGTCGCAGTTAAAACAGATAACTCCCTGCCAAAAAAAAAAAAAAAAAATTCAGTCGAAAAGTTGCGTTCTCGGAATTTCTATTTCACAACCGCTTCTGTATAACAAAGTTGAAAATGAAAATCAGAAAGAGCACGAAAGAGACTTATACAGTTGTTGGCATTAAAGGTCGAAGTTGACTGGTGCGGGCAAGTTGTTTTTAGAGTCAGAGTGCGTGAGTGATTTTGAAGAGGTCAATGAGAAACTTATAGAAGAATTTGAGTGCAGTTGGAAAAGTGCCGAACGGAAGAAGAAAAGCTCAGAGTCTTTCCATGAATATATGGGTTTTTTTTATAACGTTCTTACTTTATAATTAAAACCTACCCGAGTGGACAATCGTTAAATGGTTGGGGGGTGACATTGACTTAAGGGAGGTACATGGATGTATATTTAATGAGGTTGACTTAGGTGTCTATTGGTGGGAGAGGTCAAGCGGATGTTTCCTCTTCAGGCGTTGTAGGAATTGGCTATTATCCTGGAGGTTGATGCCCAGGTGGCTGGGGTGGTTGTCCAGTCTTTTTGTTTATCTTTCGCTGAGACGGGTGATCTCAACTGCTACCCATGGAATACAGAGCTGTTGATGGATTATTGAGTTTTCGTGGTACAGATGCTCGTTAAAAACTGTTCTCAGGCATTTATTCTGAAACCGCTGGATTCTGGTGCGGTTAGAACAGCTTTCCGTGCCCCACAACCGTATCCCATAGGTCCAGATTGGTTTCAGCACTACTTTGTATGTAAGTAGTTTGAGTTTTTCCTGAGCTTGGACCTTCTCCCCAGGAGCCAGTGCAGTTGCCTGAGTCGTAGGTCAGCCTGGTTGCCTTTGTTGATTAGGTGTGGACGCCATGTGAGCCTGAGGTCCAGGGTCAGCCCTAGATATTTGGTAGTGTTATTCGTTAGGATGGTTTCCCCGTTGAGTGTGACGGGGGGACATTCTCCCCTGCGTAGTGCAAAGGTTGTATGTGAGGTTGTATACTCTTTCAAGTATTTTGGAGAGGATTGCCAGCAAAGTAATCGGACGATACGAGGCTAGATTGGCTTCAGGTTTTCCAGGCTTGAGGAGGACAATTATTTTCGCACGCTTCCACTCTTTAGGGAAGTACCCTAGACGGAGGCAGCTATTGAATATGTTCGCCAGCCTTTGGGAACAGATTAGGGGCAACATTTTCAGTGCTGTTGCATCGATACGGTCAGGAACTGGTGACTTGGCATTTTTTAGGAGGCGATCTCGTGCACAATCTCCTCTGGTTCGATTTATTGTCGGCTTTTCCACTTTTTCACTGTTCACACGACGTGCACTGCAACTGATGCAACTGCGACTGTTCTTTCGCTAACACATATTGAATCCCTCAAATGTAAGATTGATTATTATAATGATGTTTATTTGTATTAAATGTAGGTTTCTTCATAATTCATCATAATTTATTTAACAACAATTTAACAAAGATCTGCTAAATATGAATAATAATATAAATATAAATATAAATATAACTACAATGTTACTATTCTAGGAGGTATTCTAAGATTTTTAGTTATTAACATTAAGAGAGAGTTCAGGGGATAGAGTATGTGATAGGAGGTTTTAGTTTTTGCAAATAGTGCGAAAAGGATTGTGTTCAGCGTAGTTGGATTTGCAGATAGGTAACCATAGGGGTCGGAAGGACCTAGTTTTCCTATTAGGGATGGAAAAATATAGTTGGTTTAAAAGGAGTTTAGAATCAACCATGCCATGGATTAGCATGTGTAGAAACATGACCCCAGCACAGATTCGGCGCTCCTTCAATGGATGTAAATTTAATAATTTAAGCCTGCAAAGATACGACGGGAGACGATTATCAGGATCCCAGTTTAAGTTCTTTAGTACAAGTAATAGAAACTGCTTTTGCACGGACTCAATAATATTTTGGTGAGAGGAGTATTGAGGACTCCAAACGCACGAGCAGTATTCAAGGATAGCACGAACTAGGGTGATATACAGGAATTTGGTGGTGAAAGGATCGTTAAATTCTTTAGACCATCGCTTAATAAAGGCTACCAATCCTCTGGCTGTATTCACTGTCACAGAAATGTGATCAATAAACTTAAGTTTATGATCAAAAAGAACTCCGAGATCATTGATTGTGGAAACACGATCAAGGACGTTATTTCCGAGAGAGTAAGAAATAATAAGCGGCACACTGCGATGGAACGTCATAAGTTTGCATTTAGAGCAGTTTAGGAACAGAAGATTAATTGAGTACCACAAATAGAGTTCGTCGAGGTCTAGTTGCAGATGCCTATGCAGGAAATGTTCCGAGAAGGAATAGCATAACTTGACATCATCAGCATACACAAGCGTAGAGGCATAACTAATACCATTGGGAAGATCTTTCACAAAGAGTATAAACAACAATGGTCCTAGATGACTACCCTGAGGGACACCCGATGAGACATGGATGACCTTCGACTTAGTATTTTAAAATAGGACACGCTGAGTTCGATCTGAAAGGTAGGAAGCAACCCATATCAGGATATTTGGTGGAAAACCAATAAGCGAGAGTTTCCGTAGCAAGAGCTGATGATTAACTGAATCAAATGCTTTGCTGAAGTCAGTATAAATTACATCAGTTTGCAAGCGATATTGAAAACCTCGCTTGATTATTGACGAAAATTCAAGTAGATTAGTTGTTGTCGAGCGAAGCTTGACAAAGCCATGCTGAGCAGGTGAGATTATGCTCTTGCATGCATGTTGCAGCTGCGATGTGATGAGTTTCTCAAGAAGTTTGGGAATCGCAGAAAGCTTAGCACTGCCGCGGTAGTTCTCAATGGAAGCCTTAGAGCCTTTTTTATGAATTGGTATAAGGTAAGATTCATTCCATACTTTAGGTAAGGAAATGTGCTCCAATAGTTTGCTTAAATAGTATAGTAAGAGGTAAGGCGAGAAGACCGGAGCACCTACTGAGAATGCAGCTAGGTACGTTGTCTGGGCCTGGTGAAAATGAGATTTTAATTGATTGGATTTGCATTTAGAGTTTACAAAAGAGTAAAAAGAGCTTGTATAGTTGCGAAAATTGAGTTTGCATTTAGAAATATAATTTTTATATAGTTGATTGTTAAGGTCAACAAACTGGTGGCGGATTAGAAGGTAATTAGAAAGATGCATCAAGGTTGGAGACTTCAATAACTTTTTTTAAGCTCTAGATTTTCTATTTTTAAGGGGAGAGAGGTTTAGACGTTGATGGAGTCAATGTTTCAGGGACAGATTTACTTATCACGATATGAATTACTTCATAAAAGGAGTCTGTAGCTTCCTCGATATTGCTGAAACTAGAAAGATAACTCCAGTCAATGTTAGTCAGTTGACTTCTTAGGTCACAATAGTTGGTTTTTGTAAAGCATTTTTGACGAAGCTGCTCGCTATTACTGGGGGGGACTTCAGGAGAGTCAATAATTAACGAGACTAAGAGTGTTGGGTGGTGAGAGTCCTCAGGAGAAGATAAGGGAGGAGACCTTGCAATAGTGGCAGATGAGGAAGTATTAGAGAAAATTAGGTCAAGCGACCTGCCACGGGAGTTCCTTATTGGATTGAGTTGGAAAACGGCAGAGTCGGCTAAGCCGTCAAGGAAGTCATTTTGGTTAGTGGGTAAAAGCGTAGTGATAGAGCAGCAGGCTGACTTGGTGATATGACTATCGAGGATTTTTCGAGCATAGGACCAGATGGGGGATTCCTACTGGCAGGTTCCGGCAGATCAACTTTTCCGGTGGGAAGACCAGGTTTCTGAATAGCTAGGATGGGTGGCTGTT
This sequence comes from Drosophila vallismaia, assembly GCA_035047325.1. Taxonomy (NCBI): domain Eukaryota; kingdom Metazoa; phylum Arthropoda; class Insecta; order Diptera; family Drosophilidae; genus Drosophila; species Drosophila vallismaia. The sequence goes on along the minus strand of JAWNPU010000036.1, from coordinate 40,011 downwards.
CGCTAGGGGCATCAACCATAATATTGCGTACTGGCAAATGTGTGGCTGGAGTGGTAAATATATTCATATTCTGGTTGTTATTAGGAATTTTCCTGCATGTTGATTCTCTGAGTAGTTCAAGGCCCAGAAATAGAGATTCAAGGTTTAAAAACTGCTCATTTAATGAGCAAATTATTTCCGAACCTCCCGGAAACCATTTCAAGTTTGCCGCATAAACGTGCGCATTTCGCCTTCAATCTCTCGACAGGCCAAACAGGACCATGTCAAACCGATGCCGACCATAAAGACCAACACCAACGCATTTCATGTGCGAGCAATTGTCGCATAGCCAGCAAGTTAGATAGGAGTCGCCGATAATAGTTCCTCCAAATTCGCATCTCTTTAAAGTACAAACCAAAGACATTTTGGGTAATGACAGAGAAAAATGCGCTCAAAAACAGAATTGTCCCGCGAATGTACTATGAAGAGATTAATCCAGCGATGATAAAGTAGGAGCGATTTCAGGCGAACAGCAGGAGCAGCGTCAATCCAGAGGGAGATAAAGAAGCTCCACAAAAGGGGGAATGTGATAGAGAGCGGCGAGTAGCTTGTTTAACAAAAACTAAGCAACGATTATTGGTTACTTTGTTGTTGTTACCGAATCACAGTCTTATCGCGCCTAAAATAAAACGAAGAAAATGTGTTTAAAATTAAACTTTTGAGGTGTTATACAGTTTGTGGATCACTTCGCGATACAGCAGGTTGATTAAATCAGTACAGAGCTGATAATAGGTTGCTAGTTCGTTCGGGAAACGTTCAAAATTGCGGAGCGATAATAGGCCGACGTGCATAAAGTTCAACGTTGAACTCTCAAAAAAAAAGGAAAAAAAAAATTCTTGCTGATGTTTGAAAAGAATCATGTTAGCTGTTTTGCACCTTGCCGCTGCGTCGGCATCAGCAGCTTCGGGGTTAAACGTTGGTAGCACTGCAGAAACAGCACGTACGCCAGGCGCCAACATGGACTGTGCAACTTTCAAAAGTTCTGCAATCACTTTATTTAGCATTTCAATGAGCATGCGCCAACAATTTTTCGAATTGGGTAGCGACCCAACTTCTGATATTGAAGATGATGGGCAATATGGATCGGCCATTATTGTGTCTTATTTTCTTCCTTCACAGCACAGCGAGTCGCAATATTGTCACTCTAATTAGTTCTTCTATTCTCTACGGCGGGCATACTCGAACTGACTTGCTCTCATTAACCTTTTCTCCTCTACCGAACATTGCGGCACGCTCAGCAGGGATTTCGCGCTCCTGCCCCGCCGCGCTCTCATTAAGAAGCTCTCTCTTATGAAAAAGATATTTTTTATTCCCTTTGATCTTCCTTTATTCTTCTGTTCGATTACACTGAGAAACTTACAATTAATAACTAAATCTAGTAATTCAGAATAATTCTGTGCGACAGTTCCCTATGACATCAGCTTTAGATTCAACCAAATGTCCCATCAAACTATCTCTATATTTTTCCTTTTTTTTGGATATGCGAATTTTTAGCAATTTCGCTTTATATAAAACATAATCTACGGCCACAGATAGCGGGGGCATAGACCAAAAACCCTTTAACTTTCTACAACTATAATTCTACTACAAACTACAAAGAACTTAACGCTACAATAATCGGTTGGCAAGCCGACTTGGCATAAGCGATTCCACTTACTGATAATCCGCTCCGGGCACTGAACTGAACTTTTCGCTGCACTAGTACTGTTCAAACATTGAATTGTGTACCATTTATATTTAAATATAAAAAGAATGTAAAAAGGATCGGACCAACATCCAATATAATAAACAATGCACTTGTAAAAGAATGCGTATGGAAACACCGCCATGCTAGGGAAAGGGTCACAAAACACTTAGGCCGCCAGCGCATATATCAACGTATTGAAGTGGTTGGGGGCAAAAGTATACAAACAGTTTATTAGAACTATTGTTAGTACATAAGAGCATATAATTTTTTATGTTGCTTCAGATGTTGAATCACGCGAATAAAACAGTTTCTACACAAAACTAACTGGAGTATGACCTCTTGATGTTGCTCCTCTTAATCAAATACTATAATTACAATTCTCAGCCAATAATTCTTCAATTTTTTTTTCTTTCTTCTTTTTGTTTTAAATAGTTTAGTGCGAGGGGCCCTTGTTAACTACCTGTAATGGTCGATGTTCTCAGAAAGAGAAGTTTGAACTAGAGTCTACGGACTTCTCCTCGGATAGTCGAAGAGAAAAGCGGACGGAATCCTCTAGTGCCTTAGCTCTTTTTCGTGGGTTGGGCTGTTACTATCTATCCTAACCATATCTATATAAATTAAATTTGCTATTATTCCTACTGAAAGTACTATTTAAGGCATAAAAAAAGTCGAAAAAGGAGGAAATTAAACAAAAATTATAAATAGACAGACTGCAGCTATCAACTTCTGGGCGAGGTCTCAGGTGTTGATCGACGCTCGCGGTCTATACCCTCCCAACCATAATCTTCTCCCAAAATTATCGTATCCAAAGATGTCAAAGCATATAATCTCATAAGGAGGACATGGAAGATCGAGTAATCCAACGATCCAATATATTAATGCTTTCGGAGACGTGAATAGAAAATGAGCAACCAATTGAGTTCCCCAATTTTGTTTGCATTATATAGTTTAAGTGACCCAGTGTAAAGCCGGAGGAGTAATTGTACTTAGAAATACTCTTCATGGAACAAATGCCGTTACACCGATTTTTGGATGTAAATATGCAAAAACTCGATTCACTTTCAATTGTGTTGTCTGATATTGGAGAAATGTGTGCAGCAGAATGTCAGACTGACGGTGGCCAACGCATTATGATCAATATTAACAATTATTATCATACACATCAGTGGGTGCAGCAAAACTTGGATAGAATCCCTATTATTTACGGGGCGATTTCAATATTCATTTTGGTTCTGACGATGCAGTGCCGTTGATTTTTTGAAAGAAAAAAATTGATGCAGTTTTCTCACGATTTCCTTAGATGCAATATTAGCGAAAATTGGCTGCGTGTATCCTTAGTTTGAAACTTACCTATTTTTTTTCGTTGCAAATTTTCTAGTGGATAATAATAATTTTATAGTTTTTTTTTCGAATTCTGTATTGACATATTAGGTCAAGTAAAAAGCTCGTTCGGTTTTTATCTAAGAGATGGTGTTATTGTCCGTAGAACTAGTGTTACGTGTAGCATCAAATCATACTATACGGAGCCAAAAACGTGTTTATCCGAAATAAAAGTTTTTTTTTGACCGTTTTTCGATTGATTGACTCAGTACGTTGTGAACGCTCTTCAAAGATGGACACCGACAAAAAGAAAATTCGCTATATTTTAAAATTTTTCTTCGATCAAAGCAAAAAAGCAGCCAAAACGACTGAAGAAATTAATTTAGTTTATGGGCCCGATACTGTAAACGAACGTGTACCAAAAAAAAGTAGTTTACTAGGTTCCGTTCCGGTAATTTGGATGTCAAAGATACACCATGCGTCTGGAGGACTGTCGTTGAAAGTTACCATAAAATCATGGAAATAGTGGAAACAGAGCGTCACGTGAACACTTTTTTAATTGCTGAGGAACTAAAGATACGCTAGAAAACCGTTTGGAACCATTTACATATCCTTGGATTGAAAAAGAATCTCGATATTTCGGTGCCACACGAACTAACGCAAAAAAACATGATGGACCGAATTTCCATCTGCGAATCGCTGGTGAATCGCACCAAAATCGATCCGTTTCTGAAGCGGATTGTGACTGGCGATGAAAAATGGGTCACTTACGACAAGCGAGCGGGGAAGCGAGCCCCTGGCTCGGGGCCAGGAAGGTTTTGTTGTGTGTTTCGTGGGATTGGAAAGGAATCATCTACTACGAGCTGCTCCCCTATGGCCAAGTTTTTTGCCAATAGGGACGCAGCCTTCTACGAGAGGGGTATAATAAAGTTGGCATCTCGTTTGCAACAAGTTCACAAACAAAACGGCGCATATTTTATTTAAATCGGACAAATGTGCACATAGTTATCATCTTTTGAAAAATCGATAAAAATCCGAACGAACTTTTTACTTGAATATATGGGACCAAGAATTTTTTTTAATTTTTTTTTTTAAAACTTGATATGCGCAAAGCTACAATAAAAAACTGCGGCTTGACTCTCAATATAGGCTACATTGCGTTTATAAGGTCGACGTATATTAGATTGCACATGGCTAAAATTGGCTCCTCAAGCAGAGACTAAGCAGCTTGTAATCGGATCCATGGATAATCATAACCAGTCCAATTAATGCATGATGTGCGGAACATCCCAACGATTAGTGCAGTGTAGATCTAAGCGAATATGAGATACCGGGTGAGATGAATGTCCCATTATCATTGAACCTTTTTATACCCTGTACCCATTGAAGATGGGTGAAAAGGGTATCATAATATGGTGCAAATGTATGTAACAGGCAGAAGGAAGCATCTCCGACCCCATAAAGTATATATATTCTTGATCAGCATCAACGGCCGAGTCGATATAGCCATGTCCGTCTGTCCGTCCGTCCGTCCGTCTGTCTGTCCGTATCAACGCCTAGATCTCAGAAACTACAAGAGCTAAAGACATGTGCCATATATCGTTGGATAGGTAATTAACATACGCAGTATAAGTTTGTTGTTTTATTTTGATATCACCCCCCGCTACCCCGCAAATCGCAAAAAACTAACTGCCACGCACACAATTATTAACCTAATGCTGTGCAATTTGGCATATGCGTTGGTGCTTATAAAAGCTATCTAATTTTTTAATTTGAACCAAATCGGATAAGAAACACGGAAGGTATGCAACATGCAAAATCTATGGCAAGGGAAGCAGAAGCACGCCGACTGCGACGTTGGCAGCGAAATGTGTATGGCTTTATGACACACGAAACTTATTTTCTTTTTTAATAGAATATTGTTTCATTTATTTATTGATACTAAATAAATAAATTGTAAGCATGTCTAAGGGTACAGGGTATTTTGCAGTCGGGAAACTCGACTGCTGCTCCCTTACTTGTTTTATATTAAATCGCACGGCAGCCAGTAAGGAACGATTTATTCGCTCTGCAGCATTACTGTGCGAAGTGTAAAGGGCTGTATTAACATGCTTTATGGTATACCTAGCTCTGAAAAGAACGCGTTGAACTCAGCAGTCTTAAATTAACTGCCATTGCACTCTAAAACAATGAAAAATCTGGTTCAAAAGAAATTCTTTTATGGCCAACGAAATAAAGTTTTTTAGTGTCTGCAGCCAGTGGTATTTGCTTAAGTGGTCAAGATAATAGTAGTGTGGGACAATAGTTCCACATGACCTTGTTTATTTCGATATGGGATATGGATATGGCCTAAAAGATCGATGTAAAGTAGTTGGAAAGGACGACAAGATGGTAAATGAGCTCTGATAGGTTGATGCAGACTGTAGTTTGGTAACGTGTTTTGTTTACACACATCACACGAACGTATATGGTATAATCTTGTACATCCTTGGATAAAGCAGACCAAAAAAGATGACGGCGCAACTTTTCTATAGTCTTTTGAATTCCAGCATGCGCAGAAGTAAGACTATCGTGAGATTGTTTTGGAGTATCTATGCACAGAGTCCGTAGTACCTTAAATTTCCATCAAGGTTCTTCTTGATTTATGTCTTACTTATCGTGTTCAGTTTAAAAGTATAAATATTTATCGACTACCTTTATGTCTGGAAATCTTGACTGGTTTTTTCTATACTTATGGTATCCTATAAAGCAATATATGAGTCTTCACCGAATTGAAGATGAATCACTGGATGCATGTCAAATTCAGCAATTTCGATTTCATGCAGTCTGGATAAAGCATCTGATACGACGTGGTCTTTTCCTCTTTTATGTGACCCCAAACTGTTGCAACCGGAAGATCCAGTGAGCGAGTCTACCTGTGTCATTTTGTTAGAGCACGAGCCAGAGCAGACTGAAATGATCTGTGGCAACCTCAAATTCTTGCTGTTCCAGATAACAGCGGAATTTTTAAAGGGGGAGAATAACAGGTAATCATTCTCGTTTTGTGTCCCAGTTATTTCGCTGAGCCGGACTTAACTTTTTCGACATAGACGCAATACGCTTTTATGACTCATCATCTGATAGCTGCACTAATATGGCCCCTATTCCAAAATCGCTTGCATCGCAATGAAGATAGAACATAGAAAATAAGGAGTAGGTAGGATTGGTGCAAAAGTCAAAACTTGTTTAAATTTTTCCCTTACCACCTGAGCGTTCCTCTTACATTCAAACTTGATCTTTTGGATAACAAATCCGAAATCGGACAAGTGAGATCAGAGAAATTCGGAATGAATCGACGATACTACCCACACAGTCATAAAAACGCCGCGAATCCACTGAAGGTTTTTTGGCCATGGCTAATTAACAATACAACAAACTTTAGCGGGATAAGTTTAAATACCGCCGCTACTTATAACGTAGACAAAATACTTTATGCCCGTCAAAAAAACTTGGCTTTGACCAAATTAATGGGAAGATTAACTTTACTAAAAATTAACTTTAGTCTTATTAAGATTGCAAGAGGAGTGGAAAAGTATTCTGAAACGACACACAAATCATCAAGATATACGAAAAAACTATAATGCAGGTTGAGCGGTATTATCTGATCCATCAACCCACACGTCCAAATGGCATCAACATAAACTGATTTAATAGTTGGTCGGGGACGGTGAATAAGGTGAGGGGGTTAGATTCATCTCTAAGTTGTATTTGACAATAGACGTCTTTGAGATCTAGTTTTGAAATTATGTTTTAGGTAAATGTTTTTTCATTTACCTAAAACATAATTTCAAAACTACCATCGATGCCTGGTAAGGGATAAGCATCCTTTTTGATTACCTCAAGAAGCTTACGAGCATCAAGGCAAAAACGAACTTTATTTGGTTTTACAACCCTCCTTATGTGAGAACTCTATGGTCTCGTAAAAGGCTCAATCACATCCAATTTTAGCATGCGATTTAATTATTGATATAGCTGTTTTTCAAGTGCTGACCTGAGTATATAAAAATTCTGCTCACATGGTTTCGCGTCTTCCACATAAACATGATGCTCAAGGATGATCAAGGAAGTGCGACCCAGTTTTCACCCCACTTTCGCAAACAGCTCTTTAATTAACTTTAACTTAACTGTGAAAGAATATTGATTTTCTATTATTAATTGAAGGTGACTCTATAGAACTAATAGTATAAGGAGAAATTTTAAATATTTTCCAAAAATCGTGACCCACTGTTTGATGCTGGGAAACCTCTGTTAGAAACCTCTGTTTGATGCTAGGAACTATATCTCCACCTCCGACGTCTGAAGAGAATCCACCCCTCTGATCTCCCTACCCCCAGAATATTGTAAGATAATAAATTCCCGCCAAACTGTTAAATGTAAGCTATTTAGTTAAGTCTTTATGTAGCAAAATATAATCCTCCATCTCCCTCGTCCGGTTAAATTCAGAAGGCTCTGAATTGATTCCGACGCTAAATTGCCTACTACAACTCGTAGCTCTTCTCGATTAATTGCGACGCTGCAAGTAAAACATACCGAGTTCTTCGACAGCCATTAATCGATAAAATTTTTTGAAAGACATACATGCAGGACAAGTAGCAAGGATGGGTGCTATCCATAAGCGTTGCACATAGGCCAAAAAGCTTTCAGTGTCAAGAAAATGTAAATTAAGCAAGGCATTTCAGTGAGTTACCGACAACAATCACTTAAATTGAACTCTAAACTTTAATCATAATAAAGACCTTCTAAATACATGTTTTTTTTCACCAATAGTTTTCGTCCGTTGATAAGAAATAATAGAAGTACCATCGTAACAAATAATTGAGTACTGGTATCCGTGCTTAGCCGAATGCGCAATATTCTCCAAAACTATTTTGTTAGAATATTATTACTTTCTAACTACTTGACTAAGACTTTTTATAAAACAAAACAAAAAACGAGCAATTATTTTGAGAGTACAGAATTTAATTTCTATATTAAATATAGTCCTTAATATTCTTGAACTTTCTAGCTGTAATAGTCTATTCACCTCCTCGTTTGTTAGCTCTGAATAATTCAAATTTGTAGGCCTGAATATATTTTCCTAATTTAGGATCATATAATGCGGTATTAAGACCTTCGCAGTGTATATACTTGAGCAGATATGGAACTTAAAATTTTTGAGAAAACTACTCTCAAAATTCGGGGTGCTATCACAATGGAACTTCAAATTTGCCTTTTTGAAAACATAGCATTTCCACCATCATGAACTTAATAAAGAAGCTGTTGCGTGTCTTATCTGTTTACACATATAAAAATTCAAGTGACAGACCTGCAGCAGCCTCCCGACTGGTTTCTAGTAGGCTTATGCTTTCAAACTTAGTAGGCTTATGCGGCTTTCAAACGGGGTGAAGCGAAGTCCGGAAATATATGTTTTTAACCCCACAGTTAACTTAAAGCTGCCTCTTACGTTGGGCCCCATTCATTTTTGATGTTCTTAATAATAGTCCAAGAGCTAGCAACGTTTTTGAACGAGAATTTCAGTAAGGCTAGTTTTTAGATATGCTATCTCTCTTACTCCCCCGGACGTCACACGGGCTGTCTGGCTGGAGGTAGTGGTTGCGTTCACCTGTGCGCATCGTACCTGTGCAGGTAAAAAATTAATATTTCAAATCATTTTAAGAAGGTTTTTTTTTTATTATTTTTATTGAATTATTTACAATATAAATTTATTATTGCCAGACATTTTTATTGTTGTTTAAACGGTGCTAGACGGCAATTTTGAATAAAAAAAATTTTTTTCAAAATATTTTAGTATAGCTGAAATTTTAATAGCATGTTATTTAACTATTTAAAAGCTCAGAATTAATTTGCCAGACAAAAAATCGGTTGTTAAACCTTTGCCAGACCGAAATAAAGTGTAAAGTGATTGAGCATGTTAGAGGAGTGCGGACAATCACGTGTTAGCTGCGCAAGCGAGATAGACGACAGCAGCTGCTTGTAGTCAAGATGGCGTCAGTTTAGTCACATGGTTGCATTCGTTGTTGTTATTTATAAAGTTTTGTTACAATGGCTAATGAAAAATTAATAAAATGTGTCTTTTGTAAAAATACAAGTGGAAAATTAGTAACTTTTGTAGAAGAAAAATTAAAAAAGTGTAAAGAAGTTTTACAAATACGTGTAAATTTCAAACTGAAGTATAATAGTGTTCAGTTACCGGAGCAAATTAATGACACTGATGGATACCATAGAAATTGTTACAGCAGTTTTACACTTCGGTTCCATCTGTTTTCAAGTACTTACCAGCCTAAAAAATCAGATGATAATTTTGAAAAAAAGTTCCGTAATTTTGATCCATCAAGTCTACCACCAAGTAAAGCTGAGTTATATCAACACTTACTACGAGTCCGTTATGTCACAACGTTTTGGAGAAATGCTTATTTAAAACACCCAACATCACTATCACCTCAAGCTTCTGGCTGGACCATTAATGATGATAAATATGATTTTATCTGGTTTGTTGGGGAGCAATTGCCAACATTAGTTGCCGATATTATTATTAAAGGTAAAAATTTGAACTAAAATACAAAAAAAATTTATTTCTCGAAAAATATTAAAATTTTTGATTCTATTACAGATAACAGCTTATTACAAAATGATAATAATTTTAAGGACGATGATGACAATGGAAATGACAGCAGTGATGAAGATGATGATGATGATGATTATCAAGATGCCTCCGTATTTTGTGATGCAATTATGAATTTAAAAATTTAACTTTTTCAAACTTAACATTGATCATTATCTCAATTTTGTACAACAATAAAGTATTATTTTTATACCGTATTCATCTATAAATAAATTCAATAGTTTTTAATCCTTCTTCCATCATTTATTAGACGATTAATTTTCTTGACCAAGCTAAATGATACCACATCTCTTTACACTTTATTTCGGTCTGGCAAAGGTTTAACAACCGATTTTTTGTCTGGCAAATTAATTCTGAGCTTTTAAATAGTTAAATAACATGCTATTAAAATTTCAGCTATACTAAAATATTTTGAAAAAAATTTTTTTTTATTCAAAATTGCCGTCTGGCACCGTTTAAACAACAATAAAAATGTCTGGCAATAATAAATTTATATTGTAAATAATTCAATAAAAATAATAAAAAAAAAACCTTCTTAAAATGATTTGAAATATTAATTTTTTACCTGCACAGGTACGATGCGCACAGGTGAACGCAACCACTACCGCCAGCCAGACAGCCCGTGTGACGTCCGGGGGAGTAAGAGAGATAGCATATCTAAAAACTAGCCTTACTGAAATGCTTGTTTTTTTGACGTTGCTAGCTCTTGGACTATAAGTATGGACTAGGGCTTACGGACTTCTTCTAATCGAAAACTCGGGATGGGAAAGGATAGCGGATGGAATCCACTAGTTCCTTAGCTCTTCGGCTTGCCGTGGTTTGATTATTATCTACTGAAACTACTATAAAACGCATAAAAAACAATCGAAAATGGAGGAAATTTGCTGCTGGGTTTTTCAAAAAATATTTCGTGCTTGGACAGTGGTGCGACTGCACATTTGTTCATTAGTAATAAATCGTTTTTTATAAAAATTATATTTCAAAATTATATTGAAGCGATCGGTATTGGTTTAGTGCGATTACAGTGAAAATATAGTACAATTGATTGAACCGGTTTAATTCTGGTTGAAGACATTCAATGCAATTTTATTTTCGTGGCGAAAGTGGTGGACATCTCCAATGACTGTGCACGCATAGAAGATCCCACGGGCGATGTTGTCTGTGTTGCCAAGAAGGAAAACGATTTTTTTCTGTTTGAAACATCCATACAGACATTTGTGGACCAATGAATAGGAGTTCGGTTGGCGGTGCTCGTTACTTTGCAACTTTCATTGACGATAAACCGCGTCACTTTTACGTTTGTTTTTTGAAGACGCGAAATGAAATTTTTTATAAGTTCAAACACTTTAAAGCAATTGCGGAAACAACAACTGGTAGTAAAATAAAATGTCCGAAAAGTGACAACGGGCGGGACTATTTGAGTAGCGCATTTCAACAATTCCTAACAGCAAAGGTATTAGGAGGCAGCTTACTGTGCCTCATACACCTTAGCAAAACGGTGTGGCAGAACGGGCGAATCGTACGTTGGTGGAGATGGAACGGAACATGCTAGTTCATACTGATCTCAACGAGAGTTTTTGGGCAGAACCCATAGATACAGCTGCATATTTGCGCAACCGCTCTGAGATGTCGACGTTGACCGATATGACACCTAACGAGTCAAGGATTGACAAGAAACCAGGCGTAAGTCACGGGTATTTGGTAGTAAGGCTATCGTGCTTAACAAGACATCATTTGTTCGACCCAAAAACAAGGAAGGTAACAGAGGCACGAGATATTATATTTCTTGAACATTCCACTACAGATGACAGCATGACAAATCAGAGCTCAACAAACAGTACTGAAGTAACGCTGGTGATGGGCGAGTATAATTCTGCGTGTAACATATACGTCAATATTGAAGATGTGTCACTGGACGGTGTGAATTAAGATGAATAGTAACAAGAAGCAGGTACAATTGGAAAACATTTGGAAGTCGACACTACTGATGATTGTGGGAAGAGAGGACCTGGACGACCAAAACTAATTCACATTGGGAACCCCGACCGCCCCCGTAAGCAGTGTAACATACTCAATCATGACAATGGCAATTGATGATGAAGCAGTGCCTGGGACTGTGGATGCAGCATTAAATTCTCATCATCCCAAACTTTGGCAGGCATCGATGCAGAAGGAGATAGCAAGTCTGCAAGCCAACAAAACATGGACGTTGAGTGACCTACCAAAAGTGGAGAAGGCTATTGGTAGCAAATGGATGTCCGCCGTCAATTGTAAAAAAAATGGCGAGGTGGATAAATTCAAGTCCCGTTTAGTGGCTAGAAGCCTTGCGCCTTTCACCTGTGTCGGGGTATTCTACGATCAGGTTGGTGATTGATCTGGTTGTCGATCATGGTATGTATGTCCATCAAATGGATGTTTTTTCTGCTTATCTCAACAGTGAAATGCGAGATTTGGTGTACGTGTGCCAACCAGAGGGATTTGTTGACCAGAAGTTTCCTGTGCGTATGTTGAAGCTGAACAAAGCTTTGTACTGCTTAAAGCAGAGTGGGCGAGAGTGGAATGAGAAGCTAAGTTCTGTCTTGGTGAAAATGGGCTTTAACCCCTGTGCCAGTGAGCCGTGTCTACACATTCGGCGACAAGGGTAAACATTGGGCTTCATGGTGGTCTATGTAGATGACTTGATTGTGGCCAGTTCCAGCAAAGATGACCTAAAAAGAATAAAGATGTCGATTGCTGACAAATTCGACGTCACTGATGGCGGTCAGTTAAACCATTTTCTTGGAATGGAAATATATCGTGAAGGCGAGACTGGCAACATGTTGGTATTAAACATCTCTTACATGAGTATGGTATGCAAAACTGCAAATCTAATGCTATACCTCGCGAAGCAGGATTTCAAGTGAAATGCGATCACGACGACTGTAAGCGTGTAGACCAAACGAGCTATCAGTCACTAATAGGCTCTCTAATGTATTTGGCAATAACAACACGGTCGGACTTGCACAGCAGAATGCGGATCCACATCAGGAGCACGAGGCAGCTGCTAAACGAATACTGAGGTACTTGAGGGGCACTGCCGAAAAATAGTATAAGAAGACTGGAAAGCCCGTATATTGCTTCGTCGATGCTGATTGGGTTGGAGACAGCACGGACCAAAAATCTTTTAGTGCTTGGACCTTCATCGCAGCCTACCACGGCCTTTTCATGGGAAAGCAAGAAACAAGGTGTGGTAGCCTTGAGCAGCACTGAGGCGGAGTACGTCACACTATCGACGGCTGCAAAAGAAGCAAGGTACATACGCAAGGTGAATCGTGAAATGGGAGTTGATGACGGCTACGCAACACAAATTAACAGCGATAATCAAAGTGCACAATGTCTAGCTGAGGACTCCAAATTTCATGCACACATTGATATCAAATATCACCATGTACGGGAAATGGTTAAGAATAAATTTGTGGAAATTTGTGGTTTGAAGTCTTTTTCAAGGGGCTGCATACCCTGAACCCCATCTGAGATAACACAAGCATTAAATTATAAGGGTTTCAAAGCGAAAACTTTTTTTTTAAATCCTGAACAAAAATAGACAACCACCACCACTCTTTAAAATCGAGCTTGAACTTGACACAAAATCTATCAGAAAAAATAAAGTCCATCTGATTTACAAGCTACAGTTTCTTCTGAATCGTAGAATTACCGAAGAATTATTACCACAAAAGCGCAAAGGGCAAGTCCAATGCACTAATTGCCGAGAATATCGCCATACAAGAGCATACTGCGAATTGCGGTCCGTTTACATGACAATCATATTGATCAAATTGATTGCTACTGTTAGAAACCCATTTTACTGCAAAATAAAACTTTCAAAAAATTCTCTTTTTGTTCTACGGAACAAATCATCCAGATGTAAAAGCACTTGGCCAAAACGGTATCCTGATTAGAAATGGTATCAAGCACCACCACCATAGCGAGATTGGAAACAACTACTTACAGGCCATATCTATAAATGTACAACTAGGAAACAGCAATTTTACTGTCACAGCGGTATCTTGTGCCCCTCGTTTCAATGTTTTCGAAGAACAATTTCTGTACTTTTTCAACACCCTAGGGGGCCACTTCATTGCTGCAAGTGACTACAATGCCAAACACACCCACTGGGGATCAGGCCTCTTTACCCCTACAGGAAAATAGTTGTAAAACGCTATAAAAAATGAAAATAGTAAGCTCGACTATGTCTCTTCGGGCATTCCATCATATTGGCCAACCTACCCGAACAAAATTTCAGATAGACTTCGCAATAACCAAAAACATCCCCCGAAACATCATTAGTTCCGAATCTCTACTGGACCTATCATGTGACCACTCGCCAGTCCTTTTAAATCTGAACTTCCTCCAAAGCCCTGATTCTACAATGCAGGCTACCAGATTAACATCAAAGAGAAAAAACTGTGTCAAATAAAGAAAATATATGTGTTCCAAATGAGCCAATCGAATTTCAAGCGAATGAAATAGCTAAAATCATAAAGAATCAACCAAATCCGAAAAAGTCTCCAGGATGTGATCTTATAACTCCAACAATGATTATCAAGCTTCAAAACTGCTGTATGCACTTTTTACGCGATATTTAACAGTATCACAAAACTCGGGTACTATCCAGAGAGATAAAAAAAATCGATCATAGTAATAATAACAAAGGCAGGTATCCTAATTGTACAGGCCTATCAACCTTTTTTCTTGTCTCTCGACTCTTCGAAATTGTCTGATGACCCGAATATCCCCCAACCTGAGGACACCCAACCTTATTCTATCTCATCAGTTCGGCTTTAGAGCGAAAAATAGAACCATAGAACAAGCCAATCAAATAAAATCAGAAATACCATCTGCTTTCCAAAAACGGGAATGTTGCACTGCAATATTTTTGGATGTCTCTCAGGCTGTAGAGAAATTCTGTCTAGATGTATTAATGCTCAAATTTAAAACAATGCTTCCCCAAAACACCCAAAAACTACTTAATTTGTATCGCCATAAAAGAGTCTTTAATGTGAGATGCAACTCTGACATGTCTGACGATCACTCAATACACGCTGGAGTTTATACAGCAGACATACCCATAAGCAGACTATTAACAACTTCTACGTTTGCCGACGACAAACGCCTTGTACAAGCAACAAGTCAACTCTCTGGTCACCTAGTGGCCGTGGAAAATTGACCATCAGACTGGCGAATCAAACAAAAAAGGAACAAAAATGTAAGCATGTAACACTTAAACTCAATCGGCAAGACTGTCCTTCACATGACAACACCGTGCTTCCGAATGCGAATGAAGTTATGTATCTTAGAGTGCACCTCGACCTCACCTGGTGCAGGCACATCGAAGCCAAAGGAACACACCTTAAGTAGTCTCCACTAGCTTAGCAACTCTCAGTCACCCCTCTGTTTGGACTACAGGGTCCTACTCTACAACTCCGTATGAAAACCAATTTGGACGTACGGCTCCCAAATGGGTGAGCGCCAGCAGTAGTAACATTAATATCAGGCAAGGGTTTAATTAAAGATACTGAGGACAATCACTGAAGAAGCCTGGTATATCCGAAACGGGACCTTAACATCAGATCTGTCAGAGCACCCCAACCACCTTGCGAGTAGTTTAACTCGGACTTGCGACCGATCTCGACTCCACCGCAACTCCGACCCAACTCTGATCAGTAGGTCCTTTTTCCAAGAATACCGTTCAAAGACTGTTAAATATTGTAAATAATTAAGATTTGAAAATATTTTGTTATTCTCATAATTTCTGAGAAGATCCAATAAATACAGCAAACTTATAAAAAACAAAAAATCAGAAAATTAAGGGTATTTAGAGGATGAGCTTTTAAAAAATGGCATAACCCGGTGCCAATTGGTTTTAAAGGGAATAGGAAATAAAATAGTAAGGCTTTATTCACTGTTTTACAAGTTTCATTTATATCCTCCTCCACGATGAAGGGCCATCCAGCGCGGTTAGTTTAACGACGATGATTGTGTTGTACCTTAAATGAAATACAGTTTTAATTATTTCTTTATTCCCCAACCTTAATAAAATTTATTTCGCTCCAATGAACTTTGATGTCTTCCTCATTTACTTTTTGTTGTGTTTAATTTTTATACAATGGGGTCTAGAGTTGGGTTCTTGGACTATTTGTTTCACCTGACCGAAGGCCAGGGTGGTTATTGAACCCTACAGCGGGTGTCTGTCGTATTTGGAACGAGTACAGATTTTTCAGCTTGCCACAATTTCTGTGATTATTTTGTTCAATTTTGGAAGCAATATTGGTTTAGATTTTTCTTGCGCTGCTCTGATCGCCCTGCTGTGTTCACTCATGACTATTTCTTTCTGTTCAGCTTTATTGAAAATGTTTGTTACCATTTTTTTACAGTACCTGAACTTTGCTGTTGGGAAAGCTTGCACCAACTCATGCTGGATGCTTGCGAGACTTGGTAGAGCATAATTCACAACATTGGGATAAATCACTGCCTTTTACTTCGTTCAATATATCACTTTCATCGATAGTGGAATGAAAGACAACATTTTTCGCCAAAGTAGTTTACAGTTTGCAGTTTTCCTTAAGTAGTTTACAGGTTTATCTGTAGCGTCTCTTGTGTCGGCTTCACTTTTTAAAGCATTTATCTTCTTACTTTGCTTCTGCTTTTCCCGGTTAGTAATGGATCTTTGCATTATGATCGTCAATATACGATTTCCATTTATCTTCGGATTAGGATTCCGATCAAACACTACAAACGTCAAAGGCTGGTGGTCCGTATAGGTGTTCATATCACGAGTGCCGTGCAGAGACTGTTGTAACTTACCTAACCCCAATGTTCTTTTAATCGTGACATAGTGTTACTCTCTTTCTTTTAGGGTTCAGGAAATTATTGTAATACGTATTCTCTCTTGCAAGAGAACACTTCCAATACCGTTCGCGGACGCATTCATTGTTAGATCAAATGGTTTGTTGAAATCAGTGTGTCTGAGGACTACGTCTTTGGAAGCCAAGACATTTCTCAACCTCTCGAATGCATCTCTCTGCAAGTCACCAATGTTAATAGGTGTTTCCTAATAGAGCTTTTTTTTTCTTTCAGCAAGATTGTTAAAGATGCTTTCTGCAAAGACCATAATAAAATATTGGTAATAACTGGCTAGACCGAAAAATTACATAAGTAAGTGACTATACAGATTTTTTGGTTCTGGGTACTCACTTATGGCTTTTTCCTGCTCTAGGTCGGTGTTTACACCACCGTTGGTTACTATGAAACCAAGGTATTCCACGATTTTCTTGACCTCGAAGTTCTAATGATGCCTTTCCTCAACAAATCTGCGAACTCTTGTTTAACAAACTCAGAGACACCCTTGGGATGTAGGTATAGTTTTGAGTATGCCGGCTTATTATCTGTTAACCGGGAGTGCCTGAGGCTGAAAATGTTCATTAAGTACTTTTGGCGAACCCTTTTAGAAATATGAACAGCACTAATATAACTATTAAAGAGGAATCGACCGGCATCAAATTTTTTTGCTCCTTTACGGGCCTGATGTAATTTTTTGCTGCCCCTGTTTTAATTAAAATCTTTAGTTGTTTTCCGTGCGGCTGGCGTTCAATGAACGGAACCCTAAAAAATTTACCAGATCATTATTAATAGATTCATCACTTATTTCAGTAACAGCAAATGCGACCGCTTTATAATACAGTTTTCTGCACTCTTTGTCGTCTTTGGCGCCTGTCATGCGTTAAGATCCAGATCTCTTCTGTCCTCGAAAATTTTCGCTTCTAGCATTATCAGCCTGACCGCCTCTGAAAAAGGTGGTTTGTTTTTGCTTTAATATAGTGGACCCTCACTCCATGGGCTTAGATGGCTGGTTATGGATACCATTTGTGCTTTGTGCAACATTTTATTTTTGAGCTTATTCTGTTTCGTATAAAAATGAGGGTTTTTTTCTTGAACATCTTTGTCCCAGCTATTCCTGCCCTGATTTTCTTGCGATACTCATTAGTATGTGCTATTTCTTTCGTAGTCCTTGCATATATGGCAGCAAAAGCAG
The DNA here is from genome assembly GCA_035047325.1 of Drosophila vallismaia. Classification (NCBI taxonomy): domain Eukaryota; kingdom Metazoa; phylum Arthropoda; class Insecta; order Diptera; family Drosophilidae; genus Drosophila; species Drosophila vallismaia. Next base: position 22,233 of record JAWNPU010000036.1, on the reverse strand, counting down.
TGCGTTCTATACTTGATGGAGCTTCTGTAGCCATGGCCAAGGCTGAGGCAAATCTTTGGGATGAGCCGGAAGAACAATTCCCTTCAACGACTTCCTAAGCCCTGAGATAAAAGCGTGCAGTGCGGCTTCGTTACTTCTTCGTTAAGGAACACTGCTGCATCCGCTTCATGAGTCATTACAATTTTGTTAGCAACCAATGTCAACTTTCGCTTAATTTCATCATAATACTGCATGAGGTTGGAACTTCCCTGTCTGACCATTTCAAGTCCCTGACGCAGAAGCCGCAACGATGTTTTATCGGCGTACCAGCAATGTAACCTAGAAATTATAGCATAGCCCCGTAGCTTGTTTCCAATAATATTACCAGCTTCAAAATGTGCGGTGCTACCCTCAAACGGCTTAAAGAACAAACTTAAATCTGTGGCAGATTTCTTCCAAGCTACGTACTCATATTTCGATCCATCGAACTCAGGTATTGTCTTCATTTTGTCTAGTTTAAGATCGCAATGGATCTCTTGATTTACAGAAAATCTGTGATACATCTTTACTTGTGGTATTTCCATACACAAGTTTTTCGTTTGTTGTCTTATTTCTTTAATATGAGTTTTTAATCTCTCTGTTAATCTAGCCTTCTGTTGGATCAGGGCCTGGCCAACGCTCCCTTTTATTTAATTTTTTTATTTTATTATGTGTCCTTTTTTTTAAAATACTCCACTTAAATGCTCAAATCTCTTATTTTAGGTTTTTCTTATCGTTTGGGCGCCAATTCTTAATTTAAGTTTCTAGAAGCTAGGTAACAATACAAATTATTTAAAAAACGACAGTGGTGGAATTGTCCAAAAACCTAATAAACAACAACAAAAATTTTTTGAATTGTCTTGTAGGGGTGGCGAGCCAACTTCTGATATTGAAGATGATGGGCAATATGGATCGGCCATTATTGTGTCTTATTTTCTTCCTTCACAGCACAGCGAGTCGCAATATTGTCACTCTAATTAGTTCTTCTATTCTCTACGGCGGGCAAACTCGAACTGACTTGCTCTCATTAACCCTTTCTCCTCTACCGAACATTGCGGCACGCTCGGCTTATTCCCTTTGATCTTCCTTTATTCTTCTGTTCGATTACACTGAGAAACTTACAATTAATAACTAAATCTAGTAATTCAGTAATTCTCCGACAAATATTTTAAGAGGCTGCCGGTTATTCAAACAGGTCCAATTCTTATTGAATAGCATGACTTGAGCCGGTCTCAAACACAAATGTGCGACAGTTCCCTATGACATCAGCTTTAGATTCAACCAAATGTCCCATCAAACTTGTAGAACCAAGCACAACACTTATATGGCATTATCTCTATATTTTTTCGTTTTTTTTTGTATATGCGAATTTTTGCAATTTCGCTTTATATAAAACATAATCTAAGGCCACAGATAGCGGAGGCATAGTCCAAAAACCCTATAATTTACTACAACTATAATTCTACTACAAACTACAAAGAACATAAAGCTACAATAATCGGTTGGCAAGCCGACTTGGTATAAGCGATAATGCGGCTCTTGCCACAAGTGAGAGATTTCAGATTCCATTCACTGTTAATCCGCTCAGGTACTGAACTCAGCTTTTCGCTGCACAAGTACTATAACGGCAAATCTCGGCGAATGTTATTTGTTTCTTTCATTTTTTTGTGTTAAATAGTTAGGTGGGAGCGGCACTCGTTAACTTATGTATATTTGGTCTATTTTATTTTATTTTTGTAAATACACTAGTTATTGAACTTATTTTGAATTTTTACACTCCATGACACTTCCTTTAATTTCTTTTTTTTCATTTTTGCGTTTTGGCACCATTATATCACTTTACTCAGAAAGGTATTTATTTGAATTTGGTGAATCTGTATTTTGGTCATCCCAGACTCTAAGGCAATTCCTATGTTTTAAGAATGAGTCCACTAAACTTATCATAGGCTTGTGGGATTTGGAGGTGGGGGAGTAGCGTTCGATGCCACCACAATAGATTCTATAATCTTTCGCATATTTACCATACATCTTTCTCCAATAGCTTAATAATGATTTTGTTGATTTTGGTACAGTATAATTCGTTTAGCGGCCCCGATACTTAGCTGCATCGGCAAAATAGCTGAATCATTTTTATATATTTTTGCCTAAAACACTTAACTTCATTTGTTTGAAAATAATTTTGTTTGCTGCATCTAAGATAATAGTCTTTCTTACTTAAGTGCTTCATTTGAGCTTTTTTTTTTGCCGTTCACTATGAATATTATCAAAGTTAGCTGCGCCATCTATGAATCAATTTTTTTTTAATCGTGGTTCTTATTGAAAAATTACAAAAATGGGTAAAATAAAGCGCTTAATTGGCTTACCAATAAAAGAAAGGATTTAAATTATTGAATGTGTTTTTAATAAAGAGGACAAAAGTGAACTACGTGCCAAATTCCAATGCGACAGGACAATTAACATCATTATTAAAAGACAAGACGACAATATATTATATTATTTTAAAGTTAGCTGCATTTTTAAGATAACTGCATCGAAGCAGTTTGCAAACTACTCGAGCCAGTTACGCGAATTATACTGTAATAAGCTTTAGTCAATGATTTCCGTGCTATCGCACGGGCTCAATGGAAATATTAGGGGCCATACAAATATTTAATCACATGGCCTTTCGGGTTAAACGGTGTTTTTATACCCTGTACCCATTGAAAATGGGTGAAAAGGGTATCATAATATGGTGCAAATGTATGTAACAGGCAGAAGGAAGCATCTCCGACCCCATAAAGTATATATATTCTTGATCAGCATCAACGGCCGAGTCGATATAGCCATGTCCGTCTGTCCGTCCGTCTGTCCGTCCGTCTGTCCGTCTGTCTGTCCGTATCAACGCCTAGATCTCAGAAACTACAAGAGCTAAAGACATGTGCCATATATCGTTGGATAGGTAATTAACATACGCAGTATAAGTTTGTTGTTTTATTTTGATATCACCCCCCGCTACCCCGCAAATCGCAAAAAACTAACTGCCACGCACACAATTATTAACCTAATGCTGTGCAATTTGGCATATGCGTTGGTGCTTATAAAAGCTATCTAATTTTTTAATTTGAACCAAATCGGATAAGAAACACGGAAGGTATGCAACATGCAAAATCTATGGCAAGGGAAGCAGAAACACACCAAAATACGCATTGCGCGACGCCGACTGCGACGTTGGCAGCGAAATGTGTATGGCTTTATGACACACGAAACTTATTTTCTTTTTTAATAGAATATTGTTTCATTTATTTATTGATACTAAATAAATAAATTGTAAGCATGTCTAAGGGTACAGGGTATTTTGCAGTCGGGAAACTCGACTGCTGCTCCCTTACTTGATTTTATTTAATTGTTCTTAGAACTAAATTCAGAAGTTACTTCAGGCAGTTTTAGTTAGTAATAATTTTTTATATGTAGAGTATTTGAAAAGAGTAAACCATTTTTAATGCTTAAATTTACATTTTTGGTGCCTACAGCAGCTTTAGGTGTTTGGGGTTTGTGGCGGTTAGTATCTTATCTTACCAACTTTGTATGTGTTTAAAAATCTCGTTTTCGTCGATTTTTAATTCATCGACTTTAAATATTTAAATTTAATTTAAACTTAAAGTTGCTTTACGCATTTTTGACTGTGATATGTGGATGATCATTAATAGTGATAGCATACAGATATATGTACATATTTAATATATTGAAGAAAATTATTCTTAATTATATTCAATATTAGGTCCAGGACTGTGTGAAAATACAAAACTGAAAGTGGAACCACATTCAGCTAGAAATGACACGGTTTTAAAAAGTTCCTTTGATCCACTGGATTTTAATGAAGATTTTCGAATGCAATTCGATGAACGTAAAGAGCCCGAAATGGCAAGCCTGTTAAATAAAAACTCGTCTAAGTTTTACAATGACACAAATTTCCTCTCATATCAGAAGAAACAAGTTCGTATTTATACAATTGAGCCAACTGTGTTTTCTAAAACTATTGGCGCAGATGGCGAAAGCATAAATGAAATGCCCAAATTTCGCAATATTGGTGCACAAAAGAGTCTTGTTGAAGCTTCGGGCTTAAAAGATAATGGCCGTCCAAGTTCACGAGGACGTGATGGAATTATTGGTGATAGCATAAATAAACAGATAACTTATAAATTAAATTTAGCTGTCCTGGTTCAGGACGATCCCAGTCAGCCGGGTGAAACTTACACCAATTGTCACAGTCAAAATGAATCCGGCGAGAACGCTTGCAAAAAAAACGAAAATAATTTTCCAAAGCTACAAAAAGAATGTGAAAAGATGGGATCACATGTGATGTGTCCTCGAACATTCCGTTGTATTAGTAAGTTTTGGTTGTGCGACGGTGATGATGACTGTGGAGATTATTCAGATGAGACGCATTGCGGAGTACGAGCGAACTGCACAGATGACCAATTTGAATGCCTGAATGGGTTTTGCATTCCGAAAATGTGGCAATGTGATGGGGAAAATGATTGCAAGGACTTTTCTGATGAAATAAATTGCAACACAACTAGCTGCACTAATGAACATTTTACTTGCCTTGATGGATATTGCATTTCCTTGGCTTTTAGATGCGACGGTGAGCCCGATTGCAATGACAACTCAGATGAAGATAAGTGTGCTGCAGTAATCAATAGCTGTCCAGATGGCGAATTTAAATGCCGCGGAGGACTTGGTGGTGCCGGAGGTCCCAGTGGGCAGTGTATTCTAAACCGTTTTCGTTGTGATGGAGATAATGACTGCGGTGACTGGAGTGATGAAGACAACTGCCCTCGAAAGCCATCGATATGTACATCAAATGAATATAAATGTGTAGATGGAACATGTATTCCAAAACGTTGGGAATGTGACAAGGAACAGGACTGCGATGGTGGTGAAGATGAACATGACTGTGGAGCCACTAACTCCGGTAACTCATTGGGGTGTGGAAGAGACGAATTTACATGTAAAAACGGTCGCTGCATATTGGTAAATAAATCTCGCTGACAATGCGATGCTTAACATAATCTTCCCATTTTTAAATACAGCGAACATGGCTATGTGATGGATATCCAGATTGCATGTCAGGGGAAGATGAGATGGAATGTCATTTACAGTGTGACGTAGGTCAATTTTTGTGTCCAACAAAACAAAATGAAACAAATCATAAGTAAGTTATAATTTTATACTTTATAATTTTACTTTATAATATGAAATTTTAAAATCTCTTTAGAATATGTGTTCATCAAAAACACATTTGTGATGGCTATAAAGATTGTCCTTCAGGTGAAGATGAATCAAATTGCCCTACGCAACAAAAATGTTTAAAGTCCATGCAATGTGAACAACTCTGTATAAAAACTAGTTACGGGATAGATGAGTGTGCGTGTCGACTAGGATATATTATGCATCAAAACCGAGTTAAGTAAGTACATGAGTAAAATCGCATAATATTTTTTTTAATCAAAATCTTAATCAACCAGCTGTACCGATATTGATGAGTGTCAGTACCTTACTAGTCCAGTTTGTTCTCAAAAATGCCACAATACCGTAGGCTCATTCATATGCTCATGCGAAACAGGTTATGTTCTTCGCCCGGATCTTCGATCATGCAAAGCACTAGGTGGCGCAATGACTTTATTGGTAGCCAATAGATGGGACATACGCAGAGTTGCGCTAAGCAATAATCGATATTCAGCGGTTGTCAAAGGCTTACACAATGCAATTGCATTGGACTTTCATTATCGAAAGGGTCTTTTATTTTGGTCAGACGTTTCAACTGACGTTATAAAAATGGTATACATTAATGGAACCCGAGTTCGAGATGTTATTAAATGGGGCCTGGAGTCACCAGGAGGTGTTGCCATAGATTGGATTCATGATTTACTTTTTTGGACAGATTCTGGAACTAGACGTGTTGAGGTATCCAATTTTCAAGGAAATTTTCGCACTGTTATTGCGTCTTATGATTTAGACAAGCCTCGTGCTATTGTTGTGCACCCAGGCGAAGCATTAGCATTCTGGAGCGATTGGGGACCATACCCAAAAATAGAACGTGCTTATATGGATGGAACGCAGAGAAAAGTCATAATTTCAAATGGCGTTACTTGGCCGAATGGCCTTGCAATAGACTATACGAATCAAAAAATTTATTGGGCCGACGCCAAACAGCATGTCATTGAGTTTTCAAATTTAGATGGATCCGATCGAAACAAAATACTCAGTACACATTTACCACATCCATTCGCTTTAACTATATTTGAAGATACCATGTATTGGACTGATTGGAATACGAAGACTGTTTCCGCAGCGCATAAAATATCAGGAAAAGAATTTAGACCTGTAGATGAAATTTTTCGTTTTCCAATGGATATTCATGCATATCATCCGGCTCGTCAGCCTGATTACGCAGACCGTTGTTTAAAAGATCGTAGAGGCTTGCGTGGTGGGTGTTCCCACTTATGCTTACCAAACAAAATTTCCCGTCGATGCAGCTGTCCTATCGGGTTATCCTTAAAGGAAGACGGAGAAACTTGCAAAAATACAGCAGATAAACTTATATTAGTAGCCCGTCGTAAAGACATACGGTTACGCCAACTTACAAATAATGAGGAGGATCCAGGCAACGTAGATATGATTGTTCCCTTAGACAATTTGAAACATGCTGTCGCTCTTGATTGGAATAGCGATACAGACTTTATTTATTGGACTGACGTGGAGCGAAGTACTATTAATAGAGCACGACTTAATGGAAGTGACCAACAGCGTGTGGTCCATTCGAACCTTATTTCACCTGTAGGATTGGCATTGGATTGGATTACCGATAAGCTTTATTGGACAGATCCATCCACGAATCGGATTGAAGTTGCTACCATAAATGGAAAACTGCGAACTCTGCTTGTATGGGAAAAGCTCTACAAACCCAGGGATATTGTCGTGAGCCCAATTGGTTAGTTCTGCCATTTATGAAAATATTATATTAAATAGTTCATTTTTAAAGTTTTTCTTTTGGTATTATAATTTTCCTTATGCGTTTTGCAAAGAAATATTAAGAAAACCTCTATAAGGGGAGTTCGGTGGGGAAGAATAAAATTTGTAAATGAAAATATTGAAATATTTGTTTATCAATAATAATTTTAATTTATTTGTCTCTTTATTTAAATATTATATAATCATTTTTTAGCATTCTTGTATTATAATACCTAAAAGATGCAAGCCGAGTTGTAGCTAGGCTATTAAAATGATTATCTGATTATATATCGCTAGCCAATTTGATGTTGTGTAACCGATGAAGATCGCAGTTGGAGTGGTGCCAGGGTAGCTTAACCCTCGTATTAGCGGTAAGGTCCCTGAGGACTTTTTTGATGTTCAAGGAAAGATTACTCTTAGTTCCACCCAGGAAACGTACACATGACCGAACTCTTATTCCGCAATTAAAGTCATTCGCGTCTTTTAAGGCTCATTTCAAGGCAATCGGTTAATTGATTTAGATAGCTCTCTACTTGTTAACCTCCTATATCAACGGTAAGGTCCGTAGGGACCTACATACAAGTTGTGTGGAATGTTTATACAAAAGCGATTTTTTTTGCAAAAATATGATTATTATATAAAATAAATTTCTTTTAGTGTTTCTTTTCTGCTCGATCTGCATGTTTTCATTTCGGATATAGCAGTCTGTTTCAGTGAGTGTTCTTAGTATCTTTGATTGAGACATTTGCCTGATATCAATGTTACTACTGCTGTCACTTCCATATAGTTGGGAGCCGTACGTCGAAACTGGTTTTAGTGTGTAGATGTAGAGTAGGACCCTGTAGGCCAGACAAATGGATAACCGAGAGTTGGTAAGGCAGTGAAGACTACTACCCTTAAGCTTAAGATGTGTTATTTTGGCTTGGATGTGCCTGTGCAAGGTGAGCCTCCGGTGCACTCCAAAATTAATTTGCATTCGGAAACACGGTGTTCTTTAAGGTAAAGAAAAGTCTTGTCAATTGAGTGTAAATGTTACATGATTATAGTTTTGTTTATTTATTTAGATAAACCAGTCAGATAGCCACTAAACGGCCACTAGGTGACAAGAGATTTGATTTGTTGCTTCTACAGGGAATTTGGATCGACTTAAAATCGTTGTGTCGTCGGCAACCATAGAAATTGTTAGTAGTCTGCTTGTGGGTATGTCTGCTATGTAAAGTACGTACAGCTTTGGTCAAAGTACGCTCCATTGGAAGCTCCAACGTTAATAGCGTGGTCGTCGGAAATTGTGGCTGTTTTGGGAGAGTGTGGTTTTAATTTTAAACATTAATCCATCTAGTCAGACTTTGTCAACAGCCGGAGAGACATCCAATATTCCAATTTTTCGCAAAGCATTTCGTATTTCTTCGGCTATTCAATTAAATTTGTTAAGTGTTTGATGTTTCGCTCAAAAACCGAACTCATACGCTGGAATAAGGCTGCGTATCCTCAAGTAGGGGGTGATTCGGGTCAGCATACATTTTGTCAAATAGTTTCGAGAGACGAGACAATAGTCTTATAGGTATAACCGATGAGGAAACTTAATGTTCCTTACCTGCCATTGATATCATTACTATGATCGACTTTTTCCATTGCTTGGAAAGTATCTTAGTTTTTTGATGGCATTACAGTGCAGGGAAATAGTGTATATATCAAAGTATGGATGCTCAATAATCATCTTAGGAGTTATTAAATCACATCCTGGGCACTTTTTCGGATTTAGTTGACTCTTTATGACTTTAGCTGTTTAATATTTTTTTGAAATGCAATTGGCTCATGTGATGCTTGGTCGTCTGTTACCGTCGGTTATACAAATGAACCCTTAATGAAGTTGCGTTGAAAATGTGGTAGGTTTGTCTTTATTGGTTCAAGCCCATCCACCTGCAATATTTCTTAATGGTGAAATAGTTTCTGCCGTTGCGGTTAAACTAGAATGAGCTTTACATAGTCAGTTTTTACTCATAGATGTTGATAGTTTCTCTAAATAGCGACGTTGAGCGTATTTATCTTTCTGCTGCAGTGAATCAATCTAAAGTTAAGCATTTATGAATCTTTTCTTTGCGATTGACGATCTATTAACTTGTCACTCCAGTCGCATACGTCGTTTTTCATGATGTCTGGGTTTGTCATCCTAGGGCTGCGAGGTGCACTCTATTTTTGGGGTATAGAGAAGCGGGCAGCTGTAGCTAAGACACTCTAAAGGGTATTTGCCGCAGATTCAATATCGGCATAAAAGTAAAGTCTTCGGTTCCAATATGTTAACACACATATTTTCTGTATTTGACCCACTTTATTCTCTTTAATGTTAATCTGCTAGCCTGCGTTGTAGTCTCAGGGCGTTGGAGGAGGTTGAGATTTAAAACGACTGCCGAGTGGTCAGATGATAGATCCGGTAGAGATTCGGCACTAATGAAATTTCGAGGGATATTTTTGATTTTTGCGAAGTCGATCAGGAATTTTGTTCGGGTTGGTTGGCCAGTATATTGGTCCGTCTGAAGAGACGTAGTCAAGCTTTTCATATGCATTTATGATGTCGTTTTACAACTGTTTTCCTTTAGGGGAGAAGAGGCGTGATCCCCAGTGGGTGTATTTGGCGTTGTAGTCACTTGCAGCAATGAAGTGGTCCCCTAGGGTGTTAAAGAAGTCCAAAAATTGTTGTTACAATATACCGCTGCAAGGATAAAATTGCCGCTTCCTAGTTGTACATTTATAGATATGGCCTGCAAGTAGTTTTTTCCAATTTCGCTATGGTAGTAGTATTTCTGCCGGTTTTGAATCAGGATATGCCAGATTATTTCTAATCAGGGTATGCCTGATTATTTCTAATCAGGATATGCCGTGAAACGTCGTTGACGCAGTCTGCTCTTGTATGTATTGTATATTCTTGCCAGTAAATGCATTGGACTTGGCCTTTGCGCTTTTGTGGTAATAATTCTTCGGTAATTCTACGATGCAGAAGAAACTGTAGCTTGTAAATGAGATGGACTTCATTTTTCCTTATAACTTTTGTGTCAGGTTCAAGCTCGACTTTAAAGAGTGGTTGTGGTTGTTTTTTTTTTTGTTCAGGATGTAAAAGACAGTTTTTGCCTTGAAACCCTTATAATTTAATGCTTGTGTTATCTCAGATGGTGTTCAGCGTATGCAGCACCTTGAAAAAGACTTCAAATCCCATGCTACTTTTTAGTTGGTAAGTACAGTAGTTTTAGTTATTTTTGTTAAAATATTTGCACGAGTCCTAAAGATCTCTTCGGTTTTAACTTGGACCCTAGTTTCGTGGATGATGTCCTTTTTTCGGGGTATTGTGTGGAAGTTGTCTTTTCCAACAAGTTCAATTTTTTTGTTTACAACATAATTCGTGCTTTTTTCTCGAATGTGTTAATAATTATGTTATTATTATTTCTACCAGTTATTTGCAGGGTAGAGATATGTTTTATTATTTTGGTTATTTTATTGAGAAGCGGGTCTTCTCAGGAAAATGCTGGTGAGTTAGTTTTTTGTTGATTTATTTGCAAGGAGACCCGTTCGCTTGCGATATAAAAACAGAAATTAAGATTTTACAAATAATCCTTGACCTAAAGCTAATAGAATGTGATATTCACAGCAACCACCCAAGAACGCAGTGTCTGCCGGCTGTGCACGATCATCCGGTCAAAAGGCTGGGACAGCAGTTTGACCGACGATAAGCCACGGTTAGCGAGGCTGGTTTACTTAAGTAAACTCGTATAGGCGGCGGATTTGGCTTCTTTTTGTCCCCTTCGTCAGTGCTGGAGGTAGATTCCTATCGTTGTTTGCCAATAATCCAAATCTGTTGGTATACTCTTGGGTCTCAGTTCGGTGACAAGGAATGTTCAGATTGATCTTTTTTTTGTTTTCCGATAAAATATTCTATGAGTTCAATTTATTTTTTATTTGGATGTAGCGCAATCCAGTTTGCAGTGTTTTTAGCTTTATTGCTGTTTCGGCAAACCCGTGGGTACGGTCGATGCCGTTGCGGGCTCAGTAGTTAACGAGGTGGACACTTTAAATTAATTGACTACCAAAATTTTTAAAGAATTTAAAAGTAATCGGACCAACAACCAATCCAATGAATAAACTAGTTTATTACCGATCGTTTCAAAACAAAATGTACTTGAAAGAATGGCCCCCCTATATAATAAATAATGCATTTTATTTCTGATCTTGGAGTCAAATATAAGCGCATGTGTGGAAGTGAAAAGATCAAAAAACCCTTAAACCGCCAGCGCAAATACCAACGAGTTGAACTCGGAGGGGCATATTTATATTTATGAATAGTTGATAAGAACTCTTTTTAGTAGAGAAGTACAAAATTTTTAAAAATTTTGTATGTTGCTTCGGATTTAAAATCAAATGAATAAAATAAGTTCTTAAACGTAACTTATTGGAGTAACATGATGGCTTCTTTTAATAGAAGATATATCGTCACCATTTGACACTAACAGGCTGTTCTTATAATCAGCAACAAACTTAAAGGATCTAATGATTTAATCTTTTCACCATTTAAAACGGTCCCTTATACGTATAGATTCTGTCATCAGCTGCTGTTCAAGCAATATATAATATAAGAGGGATCGGACCAAAAACTAATATAATTAAAAATGCATTTTATGAGCAATCTCTTCAACAATAAAATACCTTGACAGGGTCACACAACTAAATAAAAAATAATGCATTTTATAACTGATCCCTTGATTAGCCTCAGTACCTGTAGGTTCACCTTTCATTGTTAAGCCGCTGAATGGGGTTTGAAAAAATAAATTGAAAATATCATTTTCATCTCTTTGATGTAGAAAGTGTCCGCAATACAGCAGCAATACCTACTATCAGTTTTAATGGGGTATACGAGGGTGTGCACTTATTAAAAATGTTGTAAGAATAACTTCACATAGATCGTATATATTTTTGAACATCTGAAAAGTCCAAGAAAGTTTTCAGAAAATAATGCAAATAATGCAATGCAAATCTTCGTGAAAACCCTCACCGGCAAGACCATCACTCTCGAGGTTGAGCCTTCAGACATCATCGAGAATGTGAATGCCAAGATCCAGGATAAAGAAGGTATCCCTCCAGATCAGCAGCGTCTGATCTTTGCCGGCAAACAGCTGGAAGATGGTCGCATCCTGTCGGACTATAACATCCAGAAGGAGTCGACCCTTCATCTGATGCTGCGTCTGCGTGGTGGCATCATGGAGCACTCATTCCGTTTCCTGGCCCAGAAATACAACTGCGACAAGATGATCTGCCGCAAGCGCTACGCTCGTCTGTACCCCCGGGCCACCAACGGCCTCAAGTAGAAGTGTGGACACACCAACAACCTGCGTCCCAAGAAGAAGTTGAAGTAGACGAAAAAATTCTTCAGCTACAATTGAATTTTTGCGCTGCTTCTGCGGATAGACCATGGAAGTCAATATATGTACATTTAAAAATGAAGCAGGAAATATAAGTTACCGCAATACCAACCAGAGTAGGGACATATAGATATATAGGAAGGTACTTCCTAATGTTGATAAATTTAGAAAGTTTGCTGTGATCGATCTAATTGTATCGCGACAATATTGGACTTATAGCTCTTAATCCTTCAACTAGTAAACATTTTCTTAATGGTAGGAAATCATTTAATCCTGAAACAATATTGTTCTTGAGATCATCCATGCGATTGCTGACTTTGTCCCGGACATAATCATTCACCTAAAGAAGGCATATCCAGAGCAGTTTGATCGAAAAACTCCGACTTCCCAGAATATGATGTTCGAGGTGGGTGACGGGGTTTTGGTTAAAACTAACACTAGATTGGACTATAAACTACTATGCCTCTGTATATCGAGAATAGGGTCTATGCTGATCTAAGGACATCGGTCCTCAATAAGGGGAGGTTGGTCCACAAGGAAAATATTCGATTAGCCCAACCAAAAAGAATGTTTCCTTATAAGGTTGTAATGGATGCCCCTAAATCTGAAAACTTTCAAAAGTGCCGTGTTGCAATCAATTTTAAAATGCATGCTCAGATTAACGCACATACAGCCACGTTCAATGAAGTTTTAAAGGTAACTAGAAATAAGAAGATTGATACGATATATTATCAGCAGAGGCGTTAAAAGGTAAATTTGAATTGATTTAAATTTTGATTTTCTGAACCGCACACAGCGGGCGAATTTTAGATCGTTGCTATTTCTTCGTGAAATGCTTCGCCATTAGCCATAAGTTGTCCGTTGGTCGGCTCCCATTACTAAGATGAGTAACGAATTTGGCGTCAACTCCAATTTGAACGTCTATGCTCCTCCGGCAGAACAAACTACGACTAAGCACAGTCCCATTTTAAGCCTGCCCTTTCTTGATTGGTCAAACAAAGGAAAACTGCAGCCAAATGAGTGTCGTATGCTATAAATAAGTGCACAATAAAAAAATTTATATTCATCCATACATGTAAGACGGTAAGTTCCAAACTTATCCTCTAAAACAAACTCGTATTCATTGGTCCACTATTCAAAATAATGCATTTCTTACTATCGCTATATGGTGAGCTTTCGGTAAGCAGACCTTAACCTTAAGGTAACCAATGATCTCAATGATACCTGCCGAACCTTTAACTTAGTATTATTATAATTTTGTATTATCTTATTATGACGATAGTGGAACGTCAATCTTCTATTTTTACCATTCACAGGGCACTGAATTCACTAAGCAAAGGTCACTCCAAAGTCAAAGACAGTTTCGCACTGCTGAATGCTGCCGAAATCCAATGCAAGTTTCATCTGCAACGATAAGATCAAAAAATGTGCTCCATGCAAAGCGCCAGGAACGAGTTTTCACGCTAAAATCCGGTGTTGACTTCTATACCATTATCAATTAATGCTCTATATGTTTGAAACTTTCTACTTAACCTTAAATTTAGACATAAGCTGTCGCCAATAACGCTTGTTCAAAAGTAATGTATTTTTTTACACATTCTTTTTTAATAAGTAACATGTTATGATGGTTTCCATGGCAATATAGTTCGAAACCCTGTTACACAAACAGACTAGAACTTAAACGGCACAACACTACAAGAACACTACAAAAATGAGAAACGTGAATTTAATTTCTTAGATACAATTAAATAATAATAATAACTCATAATACGTTTTTGTAAATAGTGCCGCTCCAAACACTTGAAACGCAAACTTAATTTTTTTTGCGTCCACTCTATTCTGGGTACTCAAAGCTTTACATTTACAACAATATATAGTTTATTAGGGATTTCTTCTTGTACTAAGGTTAACAAACTAAGCCATTGATCTAAACATTCCATGACATCTCTCAGTGTCTGGATTTCATTTAATTTTTTAACATGGCCTTATATTGCCGTAGACCCTTTTCCAAATTTTTTGATAATGATGTGCGCAAAAATTTAATCTGATTCATCAGTCAGATTTGCTTTGAGTCGCATCATATGAATGGATTCATTCATAGAGTCCATGAAATTCTTTAAATGCCTATATGAATCCATATCGATTTTTGGAAGCTCCATTAGGCGATTTAATTGGTACGAGAATATTTTTCTATTATTCTCGTACGTTCTTGTTAGCAGTTCCCAAGCTGCCTCATACCCAGCAATAAATGGAAAACAACATTCCAAGCTTCCCCTTTTAATGCACTTTTCATGTAGCTTAGCTTCAATTATGCCCTTGAGTGAACTAGCTCTTTAAAGTGCTCGAAAAAATGGTCCCAAATTTTAACCTTACACCTTTTGTCCTACATTTTCATGGATTAATTAATATATACCCACATTTTGGGCGCTCGTCCGGGATGGAGCAAATGTGAACGGTATTGAGCATAAGTGAACAAAATTGAACAAAAGTTGAACGTTCAAAAAAAAATCCAGTTATTTTATTTTACTATAAAGGCGTTTAAATAATTTCATAAGTGCATAAGTTTGCATTCGAGAATGAAGGAGACAGAAGTAATCGTCAAAGACTACTGGAATTTACTGGTTCCGATTTTCCAAGCTTTTACGGAAACGCGTATAGTTGATGAACAGATTGAAGAGAATGGATTGAGAATGACATAATTGAAAAGTCAACATCCGAGTTTACAAGTCCCCGTAAGTATGTACAAGTACTCGTAAAAAAAGCACGACAGTTCTGCAAGGCTGTGTGTAGATTATCGCAGAATTAACAAGGAATGGAATGACTATAAATTAAAATGGAATACCGATGACTAAGGCGGCGTGTACACGATGCACGTACGCTCCGAGCATATATGGCTGAGGGATATTGTGCTCTATAATAACGCCGATGGAAACTTTGAACTGACAATAATGACAAAAGCGATTCTTTATCACACGGGCAAAGTGGTGTGGAAGCCGCCTGCCATTTACAAATCTTTTACGAAATTTTGGTGGCTCTATTTAACAAATTTAAACACAGCATACAAGGTGGTTGTGATGCTTAGCAAACAAAAAGTTTGCTTTGGCAACCCAGCATTCATTATTTCGGATAGAGGCTCGGCATTTACATCGCAAGATTTTTTTGAAATATTGCGACGACGAAGGAATAAAGCTAGCTAGGTAGAAGACGACTACTGTCTTGCTAAGGGTAAACGGACATGTTGAGCGACTAAATTCTATTATAATTTAAGTGCTCTCAAAGTTAAGTGTCAATGACACCACGAAATGGTATTGGAATGGCAACAGTGTGCAGCAAGCGATCAACTCAACATTTACCAGTAGCATTAATACGACGCCTTATGAGCTAGTGGTTGATGACAAAATGAGAACGAAAGATGATCTTCAGATACGAGACTTGATAAACAAAGAGGCCGTAGCAGTTTTTAAAGAAGAATGCAACGAGTTACGAATGAAGGTGAAAGGTCAGATACAGAAGCTGCAGAACGAGAACAAAGAGGCGTACAATCTTCGAAACAAGCAAGCAAGACGATGTTATGATATGATGTTGGCGACCTATTAGCTATTAAAAGTACCCAATTTGGTAGTGGCCTAAGCTGAAACAAAAGTTTTTGGCGTCTTATAAAGTTGTAAAGGTTAAGTACAACAACGCCTATGATGTCCAAGAAGTAGGCAACAGCGATGGACCAAAGAATTCTGCATCGTGAAGCGATGGCCGATTTGTAACGATGACAGCAATAACGCAGGATCATTCGGGTCGAATGCTTAGTCAAAATGGCCGAATGTGGGATTAGTTTTTGGCTTTTTATCCAAATCCCACTAATATAAACAGATCCATAAGCAAAAACAACGAGAACGAGATGAGCAACGACTGCAGATGAAGAAGGTGGCGAATTAGCAAGGTGGTGAATTCAAGCAAGAGCGCATCGCTACGAGAGCGATGTGATGGCAGCAGAGTTGTTGTTTGGTCGTTGAAGGAGGAAGTTGTGCGTTCTGCTTGTGTATCTGCGAGAGCGACAACAAGACGAAGATACGCGTATTCTAAATTAATTGTTTTTAAATATTTATTAAATTCTAAACTAATATAATAAAACCCCACGAACCCTAACTACCTTTTCTTTAACTGCTTTACATGCTATTGAAATGGTCTTTTGGAAAATACTCATACTCTATTGGCCCTAGCTTCAGTAGTTTTTTGTGATTTTCATAACCTTCGGCCTTCCGCCGATGTGGCTTATCTTTTTTTCACTTTTTGACAGTTGTACAACCACAAAAAAAAATTTTTTTAATTTTTGTAGGTGCCCTGGACTGAGATTTTAGCGCGAATCTGCAGTTACTTACAATGTGCTAGTTTATACCTGAATCTGGTACCCCAAGGGAAAAAACATCAGGTTGTCTTGAAGGACTTTTTAGAGGAGTCCAAAAAATTTTCCTAACTCGAATAAGTTCGGCTTAGAAACTGTTTTATTTATTTAATTCAACATCTGAAAACAAAGTCTAACAATTATGTTCTTAATTACTAACAAGAGTTCTTATAAACTATTTATATACTTATACCCCCAACCACTTCAATGTGTTGGTATATGCGCTGGCGGCCTAAGTGTTTTGTGACCCCATCACTTGCATGGCAGTGTCAGCTTACGCATGCGCTTAAATGTGCATTTGTTTTGAAAGGATCGGTCTTAAAGTGCATGTATGGTATATTATATTGTTTGTTGGTCCGATCGCGTTTACATTCTATTTATATTTTAATATTTACATAGGTATGTTCAATAACATTTATTTTCGATGACTTTTCAATTTTTTAGTAGACTGTTCATATATAATTCGTTTAGTGTTTTTAGCTGTTTAATTTAATACTTAAACAATTTAACACTTAATCAATCTCCCAAGGGCCACAAAAGTTTTCTTTTTTACATTGTTATTTCGTACTTCTTCATATTAATTGGAAGTATTCAAGTTCAAGTTGGTGCTTGAACATCTTGCTAGGTACATAAAGGTGAATTTTTATAAAATTAGATAACACATATATTTTTTTGTATAGATTTTCTTCATTAATACATAAAAATATATATTTTTCAAGCCTTATTATATTTTTCAACGTTATTACAAAAGTTTTGTATAGCTAAAGTTTATTCTTTGTTTTTAATTTTTTAACACAATTTATATTAAGAATGATTGCGATTATCATCCCTAGAATTTGCGAGCTATGACCCGACACATGATAAAATTTTAGATTTGCAGCTCCATGTTTTGTATTTTTAAATATCTAACTTCTTTGTAAGTTGAGTTATTTCTTCCATATGATTCATAATTAAAGGTTTTAAAGGGGTCCCAAACAATTTTTGGCATTTCTTTTATCTTTAGTTTTTTTTTTTTATCTTGACTATCCCATAACTTCTTATTTCTAGTTAGTTTTGACAATAGCGCTACACTTTTAATAACTTGGGAATATGCGGATGTGATCGGCGAACGCATTAGCTCTATCTTCATCGCTGCGTATCCAGCTTCCAGAGGGGTCTAGCAGTGGAACGACTGTTTCTATCGGTGGCTGAATATTTTTGTGTGCTTTACACAAAGGGTTCTTTTTGCTGGTGTGCGATAGTTGATTGATACATAGATTCTGGGCGTTTGCTTCCTCAAGCTTAAGTGCCCTGGCGAGTCTACGTGAAGCTATTTTTATTGTTGTTTAGCCGTTGGGGATCTGTGATTCTGCCATACTCTTCTTATTATTCGTTTTGCAAGTACTAGCTATTTGATTTTGCGATTTTTCTTGCTATGGTTTCTCATTTTGTGTGTGTCTGGAGGGGTAGAGGCCGTGATTGCAGCAACAAGTGTTCCCTCTATCGATTCGACTAGCCTATTAACATCCTCATCGGTGAATAGTGTATGAGTTGGTTCCATATGCATACAAACATTATTCGCTTACCTTGCCCAGTTAGTCCTGTTGTCTGTTAGCCTGTACGGCCGCTTAGTTATATAAGGTCGATGCTTGAGAGTAGGTAGAACTGGAGAGTGATCTGATGATAGTTCTGCAAGTGACTCGGCTGTAATATTATTTCTTGGGATCTTTTCTTTCCGGGAGCTTATTCGGATCTGCTGGCCAGTAAGTAGGCGTATCCGGAGTTACGTAATCGAGCTTGTTTCGCGGCTTGATGAGCTCGTTGTGGAGTTGTTTGCCCTATGGGTTCAAAAAGCGTGATCCCTGGTGCGTATGCTTGTAGACTGTAGGCAGTACACTGCGGCCAGATGATACTGCCGCTGCTGGATTGCATTCTTATGGAAGTGGATTGCAGGTAGTCCATTTTTGTTCTGTTATATATGTGGTGTTTAATGCGACTTCTGATCAGTTTTTTAGTACGGCCATGGGCTTTGCCGTCCGGATGGTTTGTAGCATAGAATAGGTATCCTGAAATAAGGAAGATGTGCTTGTCTGTTAGATGTGTCTCGGAGAGGAGCATGACGTCAATATTTTTTTCGGATAAGAACTAGGCAAGTTCGAGTTTGTGCCGTGAAACGCCATTTGCGTTCCACATCGATATTTGAAGTGGAGACATTATTTGTATTTAAGCGTCACAAGAAGTTGTATCAGCATATTTTGGTTTTGCATAAGCTCTTGTATTGTGGTCATAACTCTTTTAGAGTATGCTGGAGTGAAATCATCATCGTTTCAATGCCAGTTCATATGTGATGCGTTTGTGCGTTCAGGGTAGCAGTCGACTTTTGTATTATCGGATTCAGAGATTGAATTCCCGATTTTCGAGCAATAGCAAAGGAAACGCTTGGACTGGTACGATATGTAGGGGTGGGTGCCGTGTAAGACGGACCCGATTGTGGCCAAGTGTGCCTGATGTGGGTGGTCTGAGCGCGTGTAGATTCTCCGCGTTTGTTGGAGCAGCTTTTTAGGGCATTGTAAACTTCGCAGCCACGCCAGTTCACTGTGTGACTTTCGCCGCACTTGCTCCATATGTTTACAGAGATGTCATCCTTATTCTTGTGGCAGTTTGCTTTGCTATTAATTATTATTATTAATTTTTATTCAGTGTCTGGGTCTTTGGCCTCGAAACGGTTGCCTCAATCCCTTTGAGAAAAACCTCTAGGCCCCTTGCGCATTTTAGTTTTTTTCCTGCTTCATCCAAGAATTTTGTTAGTAGACGATGGCTATCCTCGGTTTTAGTTACTTCTACCTTTTGTTTTTCTAATCTTGACTATCCCAAAACTTCTTGCTTCTTTACTTTTAATAACTATTGGGATATGGGAATCCATTTTGACTTGTATTTGACTTATGAAGTTCATTAACAACTGCTATTTTCCTCCTGAAAAGTGATCTTTTATTCCCAGCAAACCAATTTGTTTTTTTTTTTTGTAACGTTCTTATTTTTAATTTAACATCTGTTCCAATGGACAATCAATAAATAGTTTGGTGGTGACATTGACAAAAGTTAACTTAGGTGTCTATTGATGGGTGAGGTCAAGCGGGTATTTCCCCTTCAGGTGTCTTTGGGATTGGCTATTGTCTTGGAGTTTGATACCCAGGTGGTTTGGGTGATTTTCCAGTCTTCTTGTGTACCTTTCGCTGAAACGGGAGATCTTCTCTCCAAGTTTTGTGTATGATGGAGTTTTCGTGGTACGGATGGGCGTTGGAAACTGCTCTCAGGCATTTGTTTTGGGACCGCTGGATTCTGATACGGTTTGATTCGCTTGACGTGCTCCGAAGCTTTATTCCATAGGTCCAGATTGGGTTCAGGATTGCTTTGTAGCAGTTTGAGTCTTTCTTTAAGTTTTGACCTTCTCCCTATGAGCTTTTGCATGTTTACAAAGGTGATCGCACTAATAAAATTTTTCATTGTGCACTTTGTTTGCCCTGACACGATCCATCGAAAGATCGAGAAGAGCCTTTTTCAACTATTTCCGGCACTACAATTTGTGCGTATAAATTAGCGCCTATTATAATATCACATGGTCTTTCTAAATCGGGATCGACTAACGAAATTTCTTTTCAATCCTGATTATTTAAATTAACCTTAGTTTCGGGAAGATTTTGTATTAATTTCGGTAAAATAATTGCATTAACTTTTTTTTTTTTAATTTTTCTTTTTAATAGGCAATTCTAAGATTTGTTTTTATATAAATTTATTTGTGGATGATATACCACTAATATCCCTATGAGACCTAATTTTCGGCAATTTTAATTTTTGTGCCACCTTCTCCGATATTCTTGTGCTTTGTGAACCATTATCAATCAAAGCTCTATATTTTAAAACTTTCCATCTTTACCTTTAATTTTAATATAAGCTATGGTCAATAATGCTTTTTAAGAAGTAACGGATGTATTTAAATATTCTTTTCTATGGTGGTTTCAATTGAAATAGAAGAATAATAACTCACTAGTACATTTTTGCGGACACTTCAAACACTTAAAACCAAAACTCAATTTTCAAGCTTCGTCCACTCTTTTCTGGGGACACAATGCTTTCAAGTTATGGCAATATCTATCAATGCTATAATTTGGCAATATCATCATATGATGCTTGGGCATTTTGCACATCGGACAATTTACTTCGTTGGTATCATTTTTAAAAACTTTCTCTTCAGGGATTTCTTTCTGTAATGAGTAAAACGAACTTACCCGTTGATCAAAAATTTCCATGACATCTTTTAGTGTCTGGATTTCACTTGACTTTTAACATTGCTCTCATATTGCCGTAGAGCCTCTTCATTACATATTTAAATAATAGCATGTGTGAAAATGCAATTTGATTTGATTTGTGCCGCATAATATAAATAGACTCATTAATAGAATTATTGAAGTTTTTTAAATGTCTACATACGTCCATTTTAATTTTTAGAAGCTCCACTAGGCGATTTAATTGGTTTGCGAATATTTTTATGCTTTTCTCGATACCTCCCCGTTAGTAGTTTTCGACCTGCTTCATAATTATGGCCGGAACCCAACAATAAATGGAAAACAATATTTCTTACTTCACCTTTTAAAGCACTTTAAAGGTAGTTAGCTTGAAAATGAACTTCAATCCTCCCTTAATAAATTTATTTTTCCAATGAAACATACAATTTCGGTAAAGATTTAACCGTATAAAGGTCTTCATAGCATTAAAGGCAGTCTGTAGTTGTGAATCCATACGTTATTTTTTTCTGTACGATACATTTGACAGCCTGCAGTAAGTTTACTTAGTCGATAAACTAGATCTTCAGACTATGTTGCTCATACAACAACCCGTTCGAATTCCAAGTAGTTCCACAATAAATTCAATTTTGCCTGTATGCAAATGAGCGCAGTAAAAAAATTGAATCAACGCTAAGGCGTGTCATAAAAAAAGAATAATAGCCGGGGGACTGCGAGCTAAGATTGCAGATTTGAAAGGCGCTGAGTACTAGGCCTAAATAAATAAATGGATTGAAATTATGCCTATAAATGCCTATAATTTTTTCCAAGAATTACGCTGACTAAAAAATATTTTGCATAATAACTTTCAAAATATTTAAATATTTAAGTTTTAACGATTCTTTTAATGTGTTTACCTTTTCACTATGCTTTTGATATAAAGGGATCGGTCATAAAATGCATTTGTTTTTAGATTGATTATTGGCTCCATCCCTTAAGCATTATAAATTTATTTTTATACATACATAGACCGACAGGCAGACAGACAGACAGACAGAGAGACAGAGAGACAGAGAGACAGACAGACAGTACAGACAGAAAATATAGGACAGACAAGACAGACAAGACAGACAAGACAGACAAGACAGACAAGACAGAC